>JASAMX010021319.1:0-36354 GCA_030248175.1 Microlaimidae sp. YZB2_3 | reverse complement strand
TTGTGAAACATTTGAAATCTACAAAAAAGTTTTAGAAACTAATTTTTAAATTATTTAAATCATATGCAGAGAAATAGGACGCATTTTCGGACGTTTTAAAGCGCTCTGAAACTCGAAAAACTTATACTGCTAGTTTCGAGAATCATTCCTTTTAGCTTGAAAAAAAATCACTTAGAACTGAGTAAATGAACCAGTCCAAAGGTGGATAATACGATGATTCGGGACAAAGGTGTGACACTCGTGTTTTACAAACGCGGCCATGCGAAAGACAACCAGCGGACGGACGGGTGTCATCGTGACGGACGGGTGTCATCGTGACGGACGGGCGGCGATCGTGACGGACGGCGCGAATTGTGACCGGGATGGTGCCAGTTGTGCAATGGGGTGCCAGGATCGTGACCTAACGGTGCCAATTGACGAACGGTGCCATCGTGACGATGGGTGCTATCGTGGTTAAACGGGTGTCACGACAACGCTTTGAAAACCATGTTCTCAATATTTGTTGTGCGATTTTTCAAAAACTTTTAATCGACTAATTCACTTTAAACTGATAAGCGACAAAAAACATGCTGTGAAGCTTAATAAATAACAAGATATGATTATGCTAGTTTCAAATGCACATTTTATCAAGAATTGAAGAAGGGCAAATTAATCTTTTTAATAATAAAACTGCAACAATTAAGAAATTACATTTGTATTAATGTCACAAAAATAAATTAAAAAATATGAAAAATATATACACAATTACTGAAAAAGACTATTTGTTTAAAAAAAAACCAGAACAAAAGAAAATTCTTAGTTTAGTTTAAAAATGATACGTGAAAAGAAGAAAAGGATATGACATGCAAATGTGCACAATTGTAATTTTCTTTAAAATAAGTATTCGTTATTTTCATTCGGGTTTTTTTTTCATGTAAAACAATAAAGAAAAGAAATTAAACATTAATGTTTACGTTAGAAATATGCCTAGGCGAGAAAAAGCACTACTACTGGAGGGGTTCGAATTTAGGACCCTGAATGCGTACTAAAGAAGCCATCCACTGCACTTACCGTAAACTTATTTTCGATGTCAATTTCTACTTTTTCTTTGGTGTTTTCAATTTTTAAAAGTGCTCTATTTGCATTAAAAATGCCGACAAATCTGCGGTAAATTCAGTATAGAATGTAAGGTAACTGCCTAAAAGTCCACCTTTTTTATTTTTTATGAATAAGTTTTGGCTTTCCTTTCAATCAAGCGAAAATATGGCCTAAAAAATCAAACAATAGCTATATTTGTCAGTTTTTGCTAAAATTCAATATTTTTTGTTACACTTAAAAATCTAGTGAAGGTTTGAACTTTTTAAAGTGGCCGAAGTTAAGGCGCGTGCCATTTATTTCGGCCACCTACAAAAACTTGCCATAACTATTGTTAAACGAACAATAAAAATTTCTAAAGGTTGCAAACCTAATCTACCCTTATGTACTTTTCTTGGTACATAGAACTTAAATTTTCCCGTTTGCGAACTTTAATAGTTATTATTAGCAGATTTTAAATAATTATGTCAAACCTTAAAAAAGAAAGTTTTAAAAACAATAATACAATACTACCATGATCTTTGTAAACAGCAATAACGGAGGTCCTTTTTACCTAAATTTTAAAATGGCCGAAATTATTGCAACTTATTTAAAAATGCGCAGTTAATTAAACGCATTGCAAATGATTTTGAAAAAAATATCAAAACATGAAAATTAACAACTTTTAGCCCTAAATAGAAGATATTTTAGGTTATATATTGCTTCGCTCGTGAATTTGATGCAGTTTAAACACAAAGCAAAATTATAAGTAAAATCATAAAAAAATTCACTTTTTGTATGAAAATGTTGATAATGTAGAATAATAAAAATAAAAAACTTTTGCAAAAACATCTTTCATTTAAACATTAATCCAGTTACTTTTTAGTGCTAATTCTTTTGTGTTTTAAGAATCAGCCAATTTTCTAACACCCTGAAACTGGTGGCCAACGTTAAGGCGTAGCCAAAAATTAAGTCAGTTACCTTATTATGTTTGTATTTAGTTTTTTGTATTTTCTATTTAAAAAAATTACAAAGTATGACATTTGTTGTGTTCTTTACAATCCTTTAATTTGTAAAATATAAATATATATTCAAGGTTTTTAACCATTTATTAACATGCTCCTTTGTTACTTTGTTTTCACATTTCGAGTATATTTTTTTATTTGTCACTTTATTATTATTTTTTTGAAGAAGAAAAAGAGAAGAAGTGCTCATTAACAATACATTCCAGTAAAGATTTATCCCCCTTCGCTCAGGTACTCGAAATAGAACACCTGAATAATGTTAGAAAAATCCCATTAAAACCATAAAAGATGTTTCAAAAAAAGCAAATGATTAATGTTAAATTACTTTCTTTAAAACTAAGTCACTCATGCTTTCACTGTAAAGCATATTTTTTCTTATTTAAACGATTACATCTATATTATATTCTGAGAAATGCCTAGACTAGGTGTTTCGGAAGCCAGCCGTAGAAGATTAAATAAATATTACTAGAAACATGGTTTCCAATCTATTTATCGTGTACATTGTTCGTTATGCACTTGTCCCGTCGTACGATGACACCCGTCCGTCACGATGACACCCGTCCGTCACGATGACACCCGTCCGTCACGATGACACCCGTCCGTCACGATGACACCCGTCCGTCCGCTGGTTGTCTTTCGCATGGCCGCGTTTGTTAAACACGAGTGTCACACCTTTGTCCCGGATTATCGTATTATCCACCTTTGACCAGTCTTACTATTGCAAATCGTGATCCGACATGGGATTGCAGTGCGCTCGTTGTCTGTAGAATTTCTTTTGCGGCAGAGCGGTCGATGTTTCCGGTTCTGCGTTATCTGCACGGTAAGCGTCCCTACTCTCTTAAAGAATGATCAACCATTCTAGCGAATGGATATGAATTTGTCAGTTTTATTTAATTTAATTCAGTAACCTATAATAAAATTACAACCAAAATCGGGTTAAGAAATATGGTAGAAAACGAAAACCTGCTTTAAAATGAAAATATCATTTTTAATATTTTTCGTACAATAACTCATTATTGTTAGGTTTTTGCGGGTAGAGAGTATTGACACGTAACCTTCAGCACTTTTGGTTGAGGCACAAATGTTTCTGTTGTCGTCGTTTATTTTTTGATTCCCGTCTGCTGCACCTTCCGCATTGTTTATAATCAAATGTTCTTGAGAATGGCCATCCATATTCTAAAATAAACTGTAAAATTTGGAAAAAATATTATACAAAAATGAATTTTAAAAATATTTCTTGATTTGAAAATTCTCATTATTTTTTTTCTTTTTTGGTAGGTAATCACATTAAGTTTTTTGTGGAACGAGATTACAAATACTAATTCAGGGTCTAAAAAGATCATAACATTACCAAAAATATAATCTCGGAATAGAATAGATGTTTACTCAACCAAAAAGTTCACTCGTGCCAGTTTTTTACTCATCAATTATTTGCATTTCATTGTGTGGTGGTAATTTTTAGTGACTTTAGTTTTACTGAAATAAACGGTGCCGTGTTAAAACAATGTTTATTGCCAATATTTTTCGATAGTTTTTATGTTTTTTAATTTTGATTTAAATCCAATTTTATGCTGTTTTGGTTTGCAACTATCCTATCGAGTTTAAACATTCTTACATCCATGATAAACTAAGTTCTGACCGAAATTTAGGGGGCTGTCAAATTCAAAATAAAACAGAAAACGACAGGAAAATCGTAATTAGCCGCTTAACAACAAAATTTATTCCGAAGCTAATGTATCTTTTCCAGGCTGTAAAACTTTAAAACCGTGCACAAACAGGTTTACCCGTTTACTATCACCGGTTAAAAACTCATTGTGTTTTATTCGCAGCCAAACAAATTTCATTAAAAATGTTTCTTCAGGAACTTTGATTGGTTCTATGCTTTATTGATAACATCGGTTACGCGTCGAAACCATTTCGGAATTAAAAAATTGTAATTTTTTAACCAAAAATTTTTAGGTGAAAATCGGGTTATTTTATTTTTCCGAGTTTAAAAAAATAAATTTAGGTTAACCAACAATTTTTAGGTGGCGCGAAACAAAACAGATGATTGGATATAAGAAAGAAAGACATCTGCTGAAAATCGAGAACGACAACAAAAATATAAAAATTCATTGCCAGCAAAAAATACTCCAGTTTTTCACATTATGCAGAAAAAATACCAAAATAATATCATGTAATTAAAATACCGATTAAAAATATTATTTATGAACCACAAACAGGCAAATTAAAAGCATATCATTCACATAATAAATTATTTAAGTAAATATTTCATAATAAAAAAAAGGATTGTTTTTCATCTGTATATACAAAGTAAAAGATTCCGTTTGTAAACAATTTGCAGGGATTACCTAAGACAAAAATATATAAGACAAGAGAATGTCCGACTGTACACTAATTTTTTTTACCAAAATTAAGTAGCACATGCGCAACTTTTCTAGCAAAAATCCGTATTTTCTGCTAGTTTTTTTTGCGTAGTGATTGTGATTATCAGTTTTCTTGCAGTAAAAATTGCGACTCTTTGCACTTTGCACTCAATTTCGTTTTTTACGCACTGAGATGCGATTTTTTTGCAAAGAAACGCAAGTTCTGCATATGCGACTTTTCTTGTAGAATTTTGGTCAAAAATTTGGTGTGCAGTCGGACATTTTCTAGCGTTATATATTCTTGCCTAAGACAATGATTTCAATAAAAAAATCGACAAAAATTTACAAAAATGGCGGCGGCTTTCGACAAAAATCTACAAAATTTTTTAGTTTCAAAACTTATAATCTGTAAATTTTTCATAAATTTTAGCTTTAAAAAGCTCCAGAACACCCCGAGGTGGTCCGGATATTCCTCCGCTTCAAATGGTCGGAACTCCTGAGTGTGATATTAGAGAGTAGGAAGAGATGAACATCACTAATTATATAATTGTCATTTCCACTTAAACATTTTTCTACTTTTAGTTAAAAAGTGTTTAGATTTAGGACGTTTGTTATATTTTTATGGACCGAGAGATAGACAAAGTTTACAATTTTTTTTGCAGTTTTAAAGTTTCCAACGAAACATTAATAGAACAAGAAAAACCTTCACTGGAGGATAGTTTACCCTATATTAAAAATATCCAAAGTTCAAATCATAAACAATCAGTAATCTCGAACTTAATTTTCGTGTACCCCCTTTTAGCATACATGGGCAAGTTGGTCCGGAGTGGGGTGGGGAGGGGGGTGGTGTTAAACTCGGAATTAGGGGGAGGTTAAAATCCGAGAAACGCCTTTTGCCCATATCGTTTTTTTCTGGAGTGAATTTTACCCATATAGTTTTTCAATTTTCATGAAAAATAGGTAAAAGTAAAAACCACTAATTTTAAGTCAAGAAGCCTTTTTTATTGCATTTTTGAGCTTTTCGTTACTTAAAACATTTATTTTAATCTTAAAACTTAAATTAGGAGGCGGTTAGAAGTCATTTTAAAGACATTTTTTCTTCATTTTTCTAAAATTGGAGGGGGGGGGGTTAAACCCCCATCTCAGAATTTGGGGTGGGGGGAGGTTAACCCTCCAACCTTACCTTCCCTCCCCCCGTGCCCATGTATGCTGCCTAGTTCTTTTTTCCTTCTCTACCAACTTCAAAATTTATTTAGATTGTTTGTCTTTTTTTGGCAAATGGTTGCTTACCAACTTTTTACTCTGTTTACTGTTCACCACAACTGTTTACTGTTCATTCATTGTAAGTCATTCATTCATTCATTGATTCATGATAAGGTAACCATACCAATTTAACAGCATTTCTTATAGCTATTTAAAAAATGCCACCCCTATTTTTACCTATCCCAAAATCATACCCTCTCACTCTATGTCATTTTTTGAGATGATCCCCTAGTCGGATTTAGTCTTTACTCTGGCGTAAATATTCTCTTATCCTTAAGCTACAATACGTCTGGTACCAATTGAGAATGACATAAATCCAAAATGTGAAAACAGGAAAGTTTTGCAATAATTCCTCCAGAAAAAAAGGGGTCTTTTGAAAAGTTTTTTTTAAAATCTGTGAACTGTGAAACCTCTTCCATGCCCACCTGTGATTAAAATCATCCGTTGCTACCCACCCCTATGCAGTTTCGTTGCGTGAGTTAGCGACTGTCAATGATATGTCAGTTTTTTCGGCATATACATATACATTTGCGAAAATTTTAAAGTTTTAATTTTTCTAATTAGTTACGAAACATAATTTCGGTATTTTCTACTAGAAATAAAAGTATTTAGTCCCGCTGACATGCTTTTTTATAAACAATAATAAAAAGCGCTATTTTCACGCCAGTTCCGGTATCGGTATAGCATCCGTACGGAGCCCCGGTGGCATAGTTGGGCTGAGAAGGGGGTTGGGGGTTATTCCCCCAAAATCTCGAAACTGCCGACACTCCTTTCCTCCCAACAAAAAAATTGGTTACTTTAGCTACCAAAAATTCAGGAATGCCCGTCCCAGTATTACAAAAAACTAAAATTGGGGTATTTGCGGTACCATCCAGAAAAAATCCTTGAGGCTGCCCCCATGCCCGGTGGGCATCCATCCCGCGGAGTGTAACTTGCCCCGGCAGCAGCTGAGACGACATCACTACGGGACTCTCGAGTCCGCCGCACAGTTTAAGTGTGTAAAGCTATTTGCAGTTTCTCAGGTCCACGAGACAGACGCGAGGGACCGACTTCGCTTATCACACCGCCTGCTCAAACAATATCTTGTTTGGGCGGCCGACACTTCACTTTATTTAGTAATTTTATTTAAAATGTAATTGGACACTAAAACCCTTTTTCACGCGGTAATGAACACCCACACTCAGAGGCATAGGTGAGCAGGAGGGGGGGGGAGGCGGGGGTTGGGGGTTATAATTCCCCTTATAATCTCAGAACTGCCAAATTTTTTTAAACTGCCTAAAGAAAGATGGTCCGATATAAAATTCTAAAAGAGAGTCAAGGTAAAAAAATTTTAAAATTTGGAGAGAGGGGGCCCAAAATTAGGAAACTAAAAGAATGAACTCCATTGTTCATCTGTGACTGAGACGCGATAAGCATCAGAAAGTGGTTAAAATTGTCTTAGAAATTACTGCAATAGCGACTGACCTAAAATCCTTGCGTAGTATATATTAAATTAGGCACCAAAAATACTAAAGTACACGTGAAAACTCTATTGCTACCTGTATCTAATTTTTTTAAACGTTATTACTGCTTGGTCTTACAGACAAAAAAATGTCTTACAGATAAAAATATGTCTTGTTTACACCATTGTAAGTTTAGTGATTGACTAGGCTTACTTGGTGGCTTGGTAAGGGCGGTGCGCGGACGGCCGAGGGGGGAAGTCTGCTAGCTAAGCTGTCTTCAGCTGGAGGAAAAACGCCAGAGGCTGTGTTGGTTGGAAACACAAAAGCCCAGCGTTGAAAATCCTATTGCCGTTCCGCACGCTTTTTCTTAAATCCCTCCATCTTCTTGTTGTTCCGGTGAGAGCGGAAGAATTTTCCACCCTCCTCCATAATAACTACAACATACTACCGGTACCGCGCCGTTTCCTTTGTGTTCATTAACAAGGAACACCTACCTAACCCACCCCTTTCGACGAAGAAATTTTTCAAAATGCGACGAAGTTGATACTTGGATATCGAATCGAATATTTTTGTTTGCGAATGGAGTGCGAAGAATAAATGTAGGTGTTAGCTTTTGCATCTTTCAATTGTGTTGTTTCAAAGATATTTAATTTTTAAACACTTTTAATGACTGGATTGGATTTGTTTTCTTTAAACACTTTTAATGAGTGAATTTGTTTTCCGACCAAATTTGATATAAACAATGAATATTCAAATTCAATGACGATTAACAAAACTTAAATATGATTTTTAACACAAATCTTTGAATTTTTGGTTTATAAAAATCAACATTCATTTCGGAAAAAGTTTTCAATAACAATTGATTAACATTTCAGCTTAAAGGAGGGTATGCTAAATAAATAAAACTTTGGGTAGCGGTGAACCTGTGGCCAAACTTTGGGCAAAGCTAATTAAAAAAACCTACAGGATCAGTTTTGCTTTCCTAATAATGTAATCAGTACAAGTGAATAAATAGTATTTTAATTTTGTTACTGCTAATTTTATAATAAAAATCGTTGCTAATTTTAAAATGACTTAGACAAACTATTTTTAGTTCTCGTGAATTATAAAAAAAATTTTGTAATATACAGACCTGTGCACTGCCCCCCCCCCCCGGGGTTAAAACGGGGGGGGCAATTCCAAAACGGGGGGGGGGGCACGGGGGGGGGGCAACTTTTTTTAAACGGGGGCAATAAAACGGGGGGGGCAAGCAGGGGGGAAAGAAAAAAAAGAGAAAAAAAGGAGAAAAAAAGAGAAAAAAAAGAAGGAAAAAGGGAAAAAAGGGACAAAAAAAGCGGAAATAAGGTAAAAATAGGTCTAAAATGGCTTAAAATACATTGAAATAGGCTAAAAACTGCAAAAAATTCGCGATGATGGCGTCATCATAGGTCAAAAATGGCGTCATATTTTTAGGGTACTTTTTCATTTTTTGGCGGGGGGGGGGGCAATAAAACGGGGGGGGGGGGGCAAATCCTCATATAAAACGGGGGGGGGGCATTTTCAGACCGTGCACAGGTCTGAATATATTTCATTTTAAATCGAGAGTTGCGCAAAATAAATGAAAAATGCATTAACCTATTTGAATAACAGCTGCTCGGAAACCCGGAAAATTTCAAATCTCAAATATTCCGACCTTTCTAAAAACAATTGAAAAATACATTATTAATCATCAAAGTTCATCTGGCAGTAAAAACCTTTAATGTCTAAATTTTTATTCAGAAAATTTCAATAAGTACTAAAACCCAATATCAGATACAATAAGATTATCACTTTTGAGATACAATACCAGTAAAAACTTGAAATTCAACTGATTATATGAAATCAAGAGTATAAAAAGTATTTTGAGAAGAAATGTTTGAAGCAAAACCACACTTTTTTGTTTTCTCAAATTTAGTGTTCTTGGGTTTGGATAAAAATTTTAACAAACTTTGAAATAAAGAGTTCACAAATAAAACATTTTTGCTACAGGTTTTGTGTAATTTAAGTGATAATTTTTTTTGAAATTACTCCAGTTTTGTTTGGTGCTAAATTTTACGATTTAGCAAGATTAAATTAATTATTTTTCAACCAATACCCTAAACTAATTTTTGAGCGATTGCCTTTTGAGCTGACTCTTAACTCAGTGTAATGTATACCCAGCGAAACATTAACAACAAGTTGCTAAAAACGGTTTCGGCTGGCGAAGGCCTTAGAAAACTAAGGATACACATACACCCTATGGTTCAGCACTGGATCTTTTTAGATTAAATTCAGCTTTTGGCTGGGACTTTCACATACATGGGCATGCACCAAAAAAACGATAGGGGTTAAACGCTGATTTAGGAAGGGAGGGGGGTTTAAAATCCGAAAAACGCATTTTACCCATATCGTTTTTTTGGTGCATTTTACCCATATCAATTTTCTATTTTGATGAAAAAATAGGTAAAAAAAATGCTAATTTCCGGTCAAAAATCCCTTTTTATTGCATTTTTGAGCTTTCTTTCCTTAAATAAAGACTGTTTTCTTCATTTTTTCAAAATTATAGGGGTGTTAACTCCACTTTGGAGAGGCGGAGCGTGAGGAGGGGTGGGAGGTTTACCCACCACAACTTCTAAGATGGGGCGTGCCGTGTAACTCCTGTGCCCATGTATGCTTTCACCCCGCACCCCGAAAGGTGGTACCTGGCGGATACTTAAAGGTGCGGTGTGGAGTGTGGAGTCAAACTTTTTATCTGTGATTTTGATATTTTTTGTGAAAACCTTACCCCTGCCCCTAATATCCCACAAAAATTTTTTCAACAAAATATCTCTAGTGGTTTAAGAGTTATGACCCCCAAAAATGGCGTTTTTAGACAATTCTGTAAGTAAAAGATTGCTCAATGAGTATAACGATTTAAGTTTCAAATTATGCATTCAAAGAAAACGGCTACTTTCTACTTTAATTTAATACCTTGATCGTTAAGATTAGTGCAGTATTTGTCAAAATATTGCGTTTCTCGTACAAAAAACCTTCGATTTTTTCGCTAAAAACACGAAGTGAAGGAAAGAAAGCTTGGGCAAAATTCACAAAATGACTGCCGTCGATTGGTGTTTTTAACAAAAAAACGCGGGTTTTTTGTACGGGAAAAGCAATATTTCGACAAATACTGCACCAATCTTAACGTTCAAGGTATCAAATTAAAGTAGAAAGTAGCTGTTTTCCTTTACTTCATAATTTTAACGTAAATAGTTATACCCATTGAGCAATCTTTCACGTACAGTATTGTCGAAAAACGCCATTTTTGGGGGATCTTCACTCCTAAACCACTGGAGATATTTTGTTGAAAAAATTTGTGTGGGCTATTGGGGACAGGGCTATTGTTTTTACAAAAGATTATCAAAATCGAAAACAAAAAGTTTGACTCCGCACCGCACCTTAAAGTGAGGACTCCATATGTTGTTAATGTTTCGCTGGGTTTATTACTTATTACCCCGATCCAAGAGTCAGCTCAAAAGGCAATCGCTCATGGATCCGTCAGGTACCACTTTTGAGAGGTGCGGGGTAAAAGTCTCCAGCCAAAAGTTGAATTTAAATATCCATCTTGCGTGTCTTTTAATATAACCATGAAAAACACAATTTAAAAAAAATCGAACATTCCTCTAAATTAAAAGGTAAATAAATATAATGATCGATATTTGTTGGTTACGTTGCGCACGAATCAAGAGCAAGAACTTGATTTTGTTTATTTTTTAAATATTGCAATAATAGAGATACATAAACCATAAAAAATGATTTTAGACTTAGTAAAAAGTTTACAAATTTATATAGCGCAAAATAATGTACTGTATGTAATTGTAGTTTATATACGTCCACCTTGTTAAATTTTTTTACAAAAAAAAACAAAACAAATTACATTAGTAAAACTTTTTACAGTTTTTAAGAAACTATTTTCTGCTTTTTGGATAACGCACTTCTGCAGTGGTGACTGTTATTCAATTTTCTAATTAGCTAAAATGTTGTTTATGATCAAATCACGAATTTGTTAAATAATGGTTAATTTCAAACAACAAATTTAAAACTGAGTTAAATATTTTTTTAAATTTTTTTTATCATCTATTCGAAATAAAACATTTTATTTTGATTAACAACATGATTAATCCCTTAAGTTTAAAGCTATAATTGTCAAGAAAAAATTCCAGATATAAAAATTAAAGTTTTTATGCATATTTTAGAGCTTTGTAACAAGAATCCGTTTTTAAAATCACTGATAGGATCCACCCATTTCATGCTTATGTAGCTGATGTGAAATGGCATCGAACCTTTCGGTTTCTCTGTATCGAGACAGTCTTCACACTCCTTGGGGCTTTCGAATGCAAGGAGGTTTGGATTATGATCGTCCACTCACTATTTCAAAGGTAAAAAACAAAATCACAATTTATTGAAAATTAAAACCTGTGATCGGAAATGTGACTCTTTAAATCCTATGTGACACGATGTTTCAAAACTCCGAGGCTTTAAACAGATGGGTACACGTAAAACTAGCACAGCACACATATACTTAGGCTCAGTGGCGTGCCCAGGGGGGGGGATTGAAAATTAAAACCTGTGATCGGAAATGTGACTCTTTAAATCCTATGTGACACGATGTTTCAAAACTCCGAGGCTTTAAACAGATGGGTACACGTAAAACTAGCACAGCACACATATACTTAGGCTCAGTGGCGTGCCCAGGGGGGGGAAGCGGGGGGGGGGGCGCCCCCCCCCCCCCCCCCCGAAATCCTTCGAAGCCGGATTTTTTCGTAAGGGATTTTTTATCCCTTACGTTTTTTGAATTTTGGGAGAGAAAATTTTTTTCTTAAATATTAATACAGAAACTTTCCTGATGCCTTCCAAAAGCATATTAATAGTCAAAAAACCAAATTTTCCCCGCTTCGCGGGTAGTTTAAATTGACAATTTATCTCATTTGTTCGATTTCAAATCGATTTTTCCGCTCAATAGTTAAGGCATACATGTTAAATAAAACTACCATAAACACTATTAACCTTTTATTAACGTTTTAAACACATATTTTAAATGGATAGGAATAAAAAAACCTTAAATTTTGTTTTAATTATCATCTGGAATTAAAATTTCTAATGTATTTTAGCACCTTAAATTACAAATTTTCTCCCCCGGGGGGCATTCTGCCCCCGGACCCCCCTGACAAGGGGCTCTGCCCCTTGACCCCGCTGGGGGGCTCTCGCCCCCCACACCCCCCATTTCTGGGGGACTGCCACCCCCAGACCCCCCTCATGGTTAGTATACACCACCCCCCAGACCGCATCCCCCCGAAATGAAATCCTGGGCACGCCACTGCTTAAGCTAAGTTTAATTGATTGAGTGAGAGTAAGAATGCCACTGCCGCCATAACTCCTAGCATCTATAGTGCGCTCGTCAGGTATATTATTAAAGACAGCACCAAAAATAAGTTGTTTATTAAATATATCACCAAAACTTTAACGTTAAGTGTTACCTTTCTTAAATTCAGAATCCTACTTTAATCCTCACGGCAAACAATAATTTAAACAGGCTAAACCATAAAACCATAAATAGGCACGGGGGAGGGGTTGGGGAGGAGGGTTAACCCCCCAAATTCTAAGATGGGGTTTAACCCCCCACTCAGAAGTGGTGGAGAAAAGGTTAATCCCCTCCAATTTGGGAAAAATGAAGAAAAAACTTTTTAAAATGACTTCTAACAGCCTCCAAAGTTAAGTTTTGAGATCAAAATTAATGTTTAAACAATAAAAAGCTCAAAAATGCAATAAAAAGGGCTTTTTGACCTAAAAGTGGCGTTTTTTTTACCTATTTTTCCTTTAAAATCGAAAAACGATATGGGTAAAATGCACTCCAGAAAAAAAAACGATATGGGTAAAATGCATTTCTCGGATTTTAATCATCCCTCTAATTTGGGGTTTAATTCCCCCCCCCCTCCACTTCGGACCACTGGACCAATTTGCCAATGTATGATGTATGGGCTAAACTTATTCTAGTTGAGCGAAAATCGACATTTTTATTACAAAAAGTGCAAAAATGTTGTTGTTATAAAATACTGATTTTCAAGAAAAACTACGAATTGAGACTGCTTCGTAGACCAATATCGATTGCGATTAATTTAAAAGTTTTAAATAAGCTCAAAATTTTATTTAGTTTTTGTAAAAAGGGTTGGCAGTGAACACTAAACTGCTGTACAAAAATCTAGGAATTTCCAAAGTAGGGTTTAAAAAAATTTCCAGTAAAGTCCCTTAAACCTATTCTTACAAAAGGTGCCTGTATTTGAATGAACAACATACAGTAATCTACCTTATGTTCTATTAAGGTTATTCCAGTTAGTGCAGCTGAAGGAGAGCTACTACCTGGGGATTTAATAGTACAGATCAATGGAGTTTCTACTAATACTCTTACTCACGAACAGGCTACAGATCTTATTAGCTCTTCAGGTGCCAATCTACAGCTCCAAATTGCACGGTAAGTGTTTGTTTTTATTTTTATAGGTTAGGAAACTGAGTTATGCAAATGCAAGTATCGATTTTTACAAAAAAAAAAACACAAAAAATAGGTAGCATTGAGTTTTATATTCACGAAATCCGCGTGGTCACGCTCGAGTGAAGTCCAAATAAAACGCTTTTACTTTGAAACCTTTGGATTATTTAATACCACACAACATTTTGATTTATTTATATGCAAAATATTGTTTTTTTAATAAAAATCACATTTTGGTAAAAAATTTAAAACAAAAACAGTATATTACAAAAAATTTGTAAAAAAAACCTAGAAGTCAAGATTGGAAATTCCAAGAGACTTTGTTAGAGCAAAAAATCTAAAAATTTGGGGCAGATGGACCCCAGATGATTTTTAGAGAAACTCAAAACTTTTGAGGCTCTGAAGGCGGTAACGAAAGGTTTAATTAAATATTTCAGAGGACCTCAATGCGGTCACTTCTACTCACCAGGAAGTGGGCCACAGCGCGCCGCCACCCTACCAAGAGCTGCATCCCAACAGCCCAGGACCAGGACGTATCAGGAAGAGCTGGAGGAGGAAGCCAAAGTTCCTACCAATTCTCAATTAGCGGGCCTCATGAATAATTCTCTCACTTTGAAAGATCAGGGCAAACAGCACCGAATCCAACAGGTAAAAATTTACTAAACTAAATATTTTCTAAATTCCTTTTATCTCTGCGTGTTTGTGATAACAAACAGCAATAATATATAGCTGAAAATTGATTTTTTTAGAACTAATTTAATTATAACTATTATAAATTTTAAAATAATATAAAATATAACCTTAACATAGCGTTTTTTGGAGCCTAGAGTTTCTGTTTTAAGAAGACAAACAAGGGTTCCTATGTAACGTCCAGAAATATAAGGCCGAATAAATCGAGTTTTTGTAAGAAAGATTGCGAAACAATTTTATATTTTTAGCTTTTTTTTGCTGAAAAATGAGCGATAAAGGACTTGAACCTGTAATCTCCAGCCTCAGTACCTCATTGACTGACGTGCTGCGTTACAACATCGCTCGACAGTGTTACATTACAACTAGTATTTATAAGGCGTCATATTTCTGAAAAATTAACACAACGGGAGTGGTGGTGACACCTATAAGGGTTACGACTTGACTTACGACTAGTGATGTTCCCCGTTAGTGAGCTCCGCAACAATGAGTGCGAAGAAAGTCGCAATTTATACTGGAAGAAAAATAAAACTGCGTTAAATATCACTGCGCATAAAAACTAACAGAAAATGGTGGATTTTTGCGAAAAAAGCCGCACAAAGTTGAGCGTGTGCGACATTTTTAGCACAGTATTGATCAAAAATTTAGTGCAAAGTGGGACATTTTCTTCTGTTATATATTCTCCATATTACCAAAAGCACTTTTAATCCGTTTTAAACTTAAGTTTTAAATTCTAAATAAGTGTTAAAAAATAAAAAAATCAAAAAAGCATTTACAAGTATATTATAATTTTATAATAGCGTCTAGCGTACTTACCAAACTTTCTGCCAAAATTCAAAAACAATATGGATAAAATGCAGTTTAGAAAAAAGGAAGTGTAAGAATGCGAAGCGAATTCTTGATAAAAGTAAGTTAATACGTAGATAGCGAATATATTAGAGAAATTTTTTGCGCTTTTAAGAAGCCATGGCGTACCAAAAGTATATTATAATTAAGCGCCGAAGATTTGCGAGGCTCAAGAATATTTTAAAATTTCACTACTTATAAAGACCTTTTTTTTGGGGGGGGGGCAAATCGTAAAGTAAAGTACTGTATGTAATTGTTCCTGCTGCTCACAATTTAGGAAGAGGCGGTGGCCGAACTTTTCGTTCAGTTTATGTCTCAAATTAAAAGGGTCTATTCCACAAATGAACACGGTCACTGAAGCTGGGGGTGGGTGTTTACCCTGGGTAAATGACATTTCAAAATCTAGAAGGGGGTCCTAGGGGGGGGGGGGTCGAACTCCCCTAGCTTTCTAGGGGGGGGGTCGACCCGGGGGAGGGAAGATTTTGAAACCTAGAAGGGGTTCAGGTGGGGTCCAATGTCGGAAGCAAAATACTTTTAAACCATTAAAGGTTTAATAGTAGCTTTTTTTTTTGAGATAAAGGCTGGTTCATCATCTTTGTCCAAAGGACGTTTTTACATAAGTATGAACCAGCCTTAATACTACATTTTATTGAATACAAAGCGATATTCTGGTATAAAAAGGATGAAAAAACACGAATTTGTGTTAAAAATTTACGTTTTTGGAAGAAAATTTAGTATAAAAAAAGTACCTAAAATTCTCTCGAGAGGGGAGGGGGGGGGGCGAGGGTCAGATTTCAAAATCTAGAGGGGGTTCAGGGGTAAAAAATTTCAAAGTTTGGAGGGAGGGGGGACCTGGATTTTTTCTAGGGGGGCCCCCAAAATTTCGAGGCTAGAGGTGTGGACCCCACCCTACCCCCCACGCCCCACCTTGTTCATCTATGGTCTATTCAAACATTTCAGAAGCAGGTAGGATGTAAAAATGCAAGAAAAATTTGAGGACCAAACTTGGAATTGTTTTCCACGGGAGCACGGTCAAAGACTTGGGGATTAGAGAAGTACATGTGGAAGGAACCTACCCTTGCATTAACCTAAAAGTATATTGTGCATTAGCTTTGTCCTATCAGTATTTTTTTCTAATCAAATACATGATTTAATTTGACTTTGTTTGGAAACCGGACCCCCTCTGACTCCTCTCTGGATTTTAAACTGGTCTGCCCCGGGTCGACCGCCCCTAAAAACCTAGGGGGGTACGGACCCCCCACCTGGACTCCCCTCCTAGCTTTCAAAGGGCCATTTAGCCGGGGTAGCAACCCCCTAGCTTGCCGGTCCATGCTCATGTATCGACCCATTACCACTGTTTTGCCTCTCATTATCTATAAAAGTCAAAATATTCTTCTGTTTCATTTAGCCCTACTTCCGTCAATTCTGCCCGCAGCGGAGTCTGTCCGCCCAGTCCGATGACATCACGCAGTACCTGCCCAAGCCGGGCAAGAAGCCCCCGGTCAACCCCCATCGGGACTCCCAAGTCCGCTCCCGGATGCGGGACTCCCTCCTCCGGAGCGACAGTCTGGGCTCCGGAGCTTCTGCGTCCGGGCGCAGCACGCCCAACTCCGTGCTGGAGATGGCGGCCTCGCCGGGGGCGAGGACGGCCGTCGGCGTCTGGACCCCGCCCTCCCACCAGCCCAACGCCCGTCTAGTCCACGCCCAGTACAACTCACCCATGAACATCTACACGCCGCACAACATCGCGGACATGGTCGAGAAGCAGACCGGACAAAAATTGTAAGTATGAATATTCAACTTTAGAAATATCTTATTTTACATTGTGTGGAGGCCAATTATTTACTGTAAACATTAAACATAAGTTACAACGCATAAAATACTATAAAATACACAAAAGTTACGTTAAATATAAAATCCAAATTCAGTGGGTTGAAGGAATAATTTTTTTAGCATTTTTAATAATTTAGTTTGATACTGGCTTTACAAATTTTCAAAAAACTCGATTATGATGTTGTTTTCAATAATGAAAAAAACGTTTATCAAATTTTCGGCGTTTTTAAAGCCTAATCAACTGGATTTCTTAAAATTTAGAAACAAACATCTGTCCGCTCTGCTGACTACCCATTGTTTCCTTTTTTTGAGGGGGGTGAGATGGGGAAGGACGAGGACGGTTTTTAGTTCTATTGTGGAGCTTATTTAAAACTAGTAGGTACAAGTAGCTTACTAGTAAGTAGATTTTAAAAATCGAATTTTTTTTCAAGATTGAGCATACACGGGCAGTTTGCTTTATTTGGGGTGGGCGTGTGTTGGATAACAGTAAAATTGATACGGAATCTGTTATCTAATACCCCCAAAATTATCGACATCCTGATTGTCAACCACCCACCTCTAACTATCTCTAACTTCGTCTTGTGCCATAATAAATAAATGCCGTTTTTAAACCATATTTATTATTAAAAAAAAACGGCATTAAAAAAAAACAAATCTGACTAATTAAAAATAGTCCGTTTAGTATGGGTGGTCTCTTTTCTCTCTCAATAAACATTAGTCCAGTCGCAGGTTTTGTTTGCTTAAAAACAAAAATCGAATAAAAAAATTATTGCTTTCTAAACTGGAGAAAGGTTAAGACAACAAACAAAACAAAACTGAAACTTTTTCAGAAAAAGCTATCAGGCTTAAATGAATTAAAACTTAAAAATACGAAAACAATACGTTTTTAGAAAATGGGAAAAGAAGCCCGGTGTTCGATTTTTGGACGACATTAAAGACTCTCCCACTTATAAATATATTCAGGAAATGGAAAGTCCGGAACCGGGACACAGTGGCAGCCAGCAAAGAAGCACTTATGAACAGTCTGCCACTATCAAACACCTTAACAGACATTTTGAAACCAACATTGGATTGGATCTTTAATTTTAATGACACATTTTTTGAAGGAGAAAAACAAACTATTAAAATAACATTAAATACGTTGCAGTTAATTCACTTGCTGTTCATAATATTGAAGTTTCAAGTTCTGACATTTAGCAAAAAAAATCAGTTTAGATTAAAAAAGATCAAATTAAATGGAAATTTCTTTTTTATTAGTTGTCAAATGTCAACGATATAGTAACAAAATAAAACACTCATAATATATCCTTTTGGCTTGGGATAATATAAATTTATATTTTAATCAAACCATACATGGGCAAGTTGGTCCGGAGTGGGGGGGGTTAAACCCCAAATTAGGGAGGGGGTTAAAATCCGAGAAACGCAAAATACACCCATATCGTTTTTTTTCTGGAGTGCATTTTACCCATATCGTTTTTCGATTTTGAAGGAAAAATAGGTAAAAAACGCTAATTTTACGTCAAAAAGCCCTTTCTATAGCATTTTTGAGCTTTTTATTGCTTAAAACATTCATTTTGACCTCAAAACTTAAGTTTGGAGGCAGTTATAAGTCATTTTAAAGACTTTTTTTCTTCATTTTTCCAAAATTGGGGGGGGGGTTAACTTTTTCTCCCCCCCCACTTCTGAGTGGGGGGGGGAGTTAAAACCCCCTTCTCAGAATTTGGGGGGGGGGTTAACCCCACCAACCCCCCCCCTGCCCATGTATGAATCAAACACTCTATAAATAGGTCCATTCAACAAATTAAGACGACAAAACCACCAAAAAGTTTTATGCTTTTAAATAAGACGGTAATTATTTTTAAAGTGCTTTAAAACTATTTAGTCTTTCAATATAACTGCATTTACGGTTAAGATAACACTTAGCAAATTAGTCTATGAGTAAAGTTCCTTTGAACTTGCTCTAGACAATATATGTCTTTAAAATAATAAAATTCTTTTTTCTGGTATTATTTTTGTTTACATAATATGGTGTTTTTGTACATTTATTGGAAACCTTCGCTTCATTTGTACTGTTACAATACAATTAGCTTGGTTCCTATCGTTTTATAATTTTATTTATTTCAAAGATTTTTTTATTTATATTAATGTTAGCAGAGGTTGTGAAACGGTGTGAACAGAATTTGGCCAACAATTATTTTTGTAACAAAATTTTATGTTAAATATAATGGTTTTTAAATAGTCAATACACTTTGTTAAAAACAAAGCATAAAATATAGTTTTTTAGCTTGTATAGTGTTTGATTGGTATTAACTTATCATTGGCGAAGTATAGGCAAGGAGAAGCAAACTTATTTAACTCAAATTAAAGTTGTTATTGGTTTTTAAGGTTGAGACTATTTTCTACCAGCCACCGATTTAATTCGCTAAGCATTTGATTTAAAAAAAAACAAAAAACAACAAATTACGATTTCGCTATAAGCGCCCCTGATTTTTTATAACTAGTCGGTTGTCATTGTCACTCGTTTAATTTTCAGTCTTTGTTTGTTTAAAATAAATTTCAAAGTATTTTTGTTCCGGGTTTTCTGTTTTACTGAAATAAACTGCAAGGTGTGCCAAACCAAAATCGAGTGAAAATTTCGTATATCAATACGAGAAAAAATAACCAACCTCCTTAAATTAAATCCTCCTATTTTTAAATTTTTATGGCATTTATTTATATAAAATATTAGCTCAACATAGGTGTTAAGTTTTGTCGCTCCACCATTATATACATTAAAATATACTTTAATATTTAATGATGATTTATTTAATTGTTGGTTTCTTTCTGAGTAAACTAGATGGAAAATGAGAGATTTGTATTTTATAAATGTATCATTACAACGATAATTGACTAGCTCATCCTAACATTAATGTGCTTTAAGTTTCTAAATTTATATTCTATTTTATTGGATTTTGTATTTGACTTTAAATATTTGGAAATTCAGTAAGAAATAAAAGCCTTGCAACCATTATGTATGAAACACAAAAAATGCATATTCAACACTCAGCTAACAATTTTGGAGGCTTTATTCTGTTAGAAGTAAAAATTACTTCAAACATTGACGATACTTTTTTTTATTATATCGGATTGCATTTACATCACGTGGTGCAGTTCGAGGTTCGTCGTTAAACAAAAAGAAAACGAGTTTTAATTTTCATGTATCATAGCAATACACAATTAAAAGAAAAAAGTATGTAAATATTATAGAAACAGACTTGTGCGCAGTCTGACAACATCGCTATGGTAGCGGTGGTCTTTGACCATAATACCTCGAGGTTTATCCGTTTATATTTTTTATCTAAAATGCATATTTTACCCATCTTTTTTTAAGGAAAAAGTAGATAAAAACGCTTATTTTAGATCTAATAGAACTTTTTAAGGTATTGTTTTTTGCTTGCTTTACACTCGTTTTTATATCAAAGCTCTAAGTTTTTAAGAAAATTAAAAGTCATGTTGAAGACATTTTTTTTAATTTTTAAAAATTAGGTAGAGGGAGGATGCTAACTTATCTAACCCGTTACTTACATTCCGGAGTGAGAGATGGCTTAAACTCCGCTTTTGCAGAATTTCGGGAAGTTTATACCACTTCGTAAGGTTAAATCTTAAGGTCTCTCTGGACTGTTTTCTTAAGTATGGAAAATCGCGATTTTTGGCATACAAGATCTCGTGAAATACAGTAATATTTCACTAAAAAATTTATATGAGTGTTAAAAAGGCAGAAATATCACGATTATAAAGTGAACATTCATTATATTATTGTAAGTAATTGAAATAATTGATATTAAAAATCAAATTGCAATGAAATTTTTTTAAAACCCTAAAAATATTTACTGCTCGCTATTTATTAAAAAATACTTCCAATAGAGAGACACCGTCACCTTTTTTCACGTACGTAAAAATTAAATTGAATACTGTTGTATTTGTGGTTTAATATACAATTTTCCGTGAAAAATGGGGGTTATTTTTTTCAAAATTTCGGTGAAACTTTGATTTAATTTAATTTGGTAAAATACAAAGCTCCAGATAGTATATTTCAATTGAAATTTATAATTTTTGGAAGGCCATAATATCTTTTGTATATTTTAACGCATAAATAGTTTTGTCGTGCGTCGTGCGTTTTATCGATTTTTTTCAGAGGGTTTGTTTATAAATCGCTTTTAGTGCTCATCATCCCATGGTAGCAGTGGCATAGTCGGTTAGCGTATCGTCAAATTTTTGAAAGGTCCCGAGATCGATTCCCACATAAAACATATTTGGCCACAATTTTTTTTGATTTTAATAATGTTTTTTTTTATTTTTTTATAATTTTAAAAATTTATTTCACATAAATTCAAAAAATATCATTATTGTAAACAGGATTTGTTGCCTGCTTGTCGCCAATTAGTCAAATTTTCGTCATTTCAATTTCTTAAAATATTATAATACTCTATAAGTATAATAATTCAAAAAAAAATTGTGTCTAAATAAAAATAGGTAATTTTTGCTCTTTATTACAATTGGTTTACTACTGAACGCTCTGCAATAAAAACTGTCCGGAGAGACCTTAAGTAGGTTTGAAAAAAAATCAGCTAAAATGAGTTTTGGGAGCATAAGCCCGCCCATAACCAACTCTTGGTACGAATATATGGTACCAAGCATTCTTGGTACCATATTTTTAAAGTGAGAGACTCTAAAACAAAGCGGACACAACTAACTGGTTGTATTACTTTTTTAAAAATGTTTTTGAGTAAGCACGAATCACTAAATCATCTTAGATGTAAAAAAAAACGCTACTGCAAGATTTAAATTCCTAAAAACTCTCAACACAGTGGAATCCTCAGGCCAGGTCTGCACATCCATAAACTGTAAATTTTCTTGTAGTATCGCGTTACATCGTATTACAAGAAAATTTACAAGCTATTCCAATAGTACACAAAAGAGCAGTTTGATCGTACCTATACCCAATTAAAACTGGTCAAGAAGCGACAAATATAAAAAACAAACAAAAAAAATCATTTTTTATAATTATTAAACTGAATAACAAATTAATAGTGTTTTTGTGTAAATGAAAATGCAAAATTTTAAAACATCAGTTCAAATTTAATCAAAACTTAAAAAACAGTAATGTTAGATGGTTTTTTACTTTTTGAACAGTCAAAAAACCAAAATGGACTTCTTGATGATTCTCCAGAAGTTTATTTATGTCCAAAAATTTATTAAATCTGAAAATCCCAAAAATAGTGTACTCCTAAAGCATACATGGGCAAGTTGGTCCGGAGGGGGGGGGGTTAAACCCCAAATTAGGGGGGGGGGTTAAAATCCGAGAAACGCAAAATACCCATATTGTTTTTTTTCTGGAGTGCATTTTACCCATATCGTTTTTCGATTTTGAAGGAAAAATAGGTTAAAAACACTAATTTTAGGTCAAAGAGCCCTTTTTATTGCATTTTTGAGCTTTTTATTGCTTAAAACATTCATTTTGACCTCAAAACTTAAGTTTGGAGGCAGTTAGAAGTCATTTTAAAGACATTTTTTTTTCTTCATTTTTCCAAAATTGGGGGGGGTTAACTTTTTCTCCCCCCCCCACTTCTGAGTGGGGGGGGGTTAAACCCCACTTCTCAGAATTTGGGGGGGGGGTTAACCCCCCCCGTGCCCATGTATGTCCTAAAGTATTATCAGAACTACAGTGCTGTTAATCACATGCTAAGTTATTATAAAACAAAATGTTGGATAAGTTTTTGTAAAAACTTTCGTTTTTTTTCTTGTTTTTTGGTAGTATTTAGGTTTAGTAAAAATACTGCTGAATTTACATCAGCTGAACAAAAATATATAATAAAGGAAAAATGAGACACTTAGAACAAACTGCTTGTAAAAAAAGGTCCCATTTAAATGGGACCTGGTCCCATTTAAATGGGACCTTTTGATTTTGGTCCCATTTAAATGGGATCCCATTTAAATAAGTCCCATTTAAATGGGATCCCATTTAAATGGGATCCCATTTAAATAGGTCCCATTTAAATGGGACTTATTTAAATGGGATCCCATTTAAATGGGATCCCATTTAAATGGGACCTATTTAAATGGGATCCCATTTTAATGGGGTCCCATTTAAATGGGACCTATTTAAATGGGATCCCATTTAAATGGGATCCCATTTAAATGGGATCCCATTTAAATGGGACCTATTTAAATGGGATCCCATTTAAATGGGATCCCATTTAAATGGGACCTATGAATAAAAAAAATTACAACAATTTTTTTAATAAATAAATACGCATCATTTTATATTTTTTATCTGAGCGGCGGTCTGACGTGCGTAATTAAAAAATTTAAAAAAAAATTATTAACGCATCATTTTTAATTGTTTTCGCGTGAGCGGCGGTCGGATATGCCACACACACACACACAGACACACAAATGCTTTTAGCTTCGTTATTAATTAAAAAACCTTGAATAAAAAAATTTTTTCTGGAATATATTTAAAATCAAATCACAAAATTTGCCAAACGGTTTAAAAAATCTACAAATTAAAATGTTATTTATTCTGTATATTTTCTTGGTTTTTTTATTTTTCAAACAGTTTTTATGGCTTATCGAGTTCGGCTACAGAAAAATAAATATCAAGTGTTTTAAAATAATATTCATAAACTAAAATAAAAATAATGTTTATTAAAAAAAGCAATAGAAAATCATAAGCATGCAAAGCAAAAAAAACGAGAATAATCTTTTATTTATTATTTTTTATAGAACTATAGAAGCAGCTTTGAACAAGAACGAACTTCAATTGTGTGCACCTAATAGTTTAAATTAAAAATTTAGATACTAAGGTAGTTGCTGTAACAATTTATTTATTAGGATTTATTTTTTTACAGAGAAAATCAATTTATATTGTTTACATAGCAAGGTGATTAATTAAAATTAAGATTTTAAAATTTAAAAATATTAGCAAACCTTTATCGAAAATCACAATATGCACTATTCATAAAAGAATAAAAATAAAAAAGTCGTTTTTTTTTCAATTTCACGTCATTTTTCTTTGTTTCAGTTAAATTTATATTCAGTTTGGGACCTTTTACGTTTTAATTTTTCTAACTTAGAAACAAACACACAAACTTAGAAATTAAATAGTAAAAAGCTTCCATGTTGAAAATCATATATAACTAGCCATGATAAATGCTCTATGAATAGAGCATAAAAAATTGGCACGTTTTTCAGTTACCAATCACTCTGAATTTCAATTACCAAACTACCAAATTGTTTATTTGGTTCTCCAAAGTAAAATATCAAGACTGTTATGGTCAAAATGATTATTATTAATCATTATGATTATATCATTATTGTTATTATTATGATTATTATGATGATTATTAGTGTATTGGAAATTAGTGTTATTTCAAATTTCTTTACTAGTCTGTTATATTTTGATCCAAAACTCAACAGTAAATTGTTTACGCCTGATAATATTTCCTTGTCTTAAAAACTACATACTAAATGAAAGTAAAATGTTGTTTTGTATATAATTAAAATTCCTTCTTAATATTTTACGTATACTCCGAAACTGTTAATCAATGAATTTATATGTTTAATAAACCAAACTAAAGTTTAAAAAATAATGTCAAAGAAGAAAAACTGTTTTTTCATAGTTTAGGAATTCGAATGTTTTAAAAAACCGAACATTAATTGCAAACTGTTTTTGTGATTTTGTTAATTCTTTAAAAGAAAAATTGCGGATTTTCTTAAGAAATAATTGTTTTAAAAGCGCGGAACATAACTTTTAATTTTTCTATTCTATTTTTTAATACTTCTTTCGACACTCAGGAGTAAGATTAACATTGGCAATAAGGTGATTATTAAAATCTTAAGTTTTTTTAAGGGGCTGGGTTTATTTAAATGATATTTTTACAGTAAACAAAACAGTATTTACAGAAAAACTAAAAAGAACCTTTTTCACGAAACTAGATCACAATATTTTTCAATATTCGTCAGCTATAAAATAGGGTTGTATTAAGAAAACAATATAATTACTTTTTATGAAAAATTTAAATTTAAAAAACCATTTAAATATCAGTGCTAATATAATTTTTAAAAATTAAATAGAACGCTGATTTTTTTTTCAAATTTTCGTGTATTCACAAAATATAAGTCATTAAAAAAATTGAAGTTAAAGTTTGCTGAAAATGATTTAAAGAAAAATTTTAAAAAAAAACGTATGTGTGTGTGTGTGTGTGGCATATCCGATCGCCGCTCACGCGAAAAGAATTAAAAATGATGCGTTAATAAATTTTTTTTTGTTTTTTAATTACGCACGTCAGACCGCCGCTCAAATAAAAAACAATATAAAATGATGCGTATTTATTAATTAAAAAAATTGTTGTAATTTTTTTTATTCATAGGTCCCATTTAAATGGGATCCCATTTAAATAGGTCCCATTTAAATGGGATCCCATTTAAATGGGATCCCATTTAAATAGGTCCCATTTAAATGGGACCCCATTTAAATGGGATCCCATTTAAATAGGTCCCATTTAAATGGGATCCCATTTAAATGGGATCCCAATTAAATAGGTCCCATTTAAATGGGATCCCATTTAAATGGGATCCCATTTAAATAAGTCCCATTTAAATGGGACCTATTTAAATGGGATCCCATTTAAATGGGATCCCATTTAAATGGGACTTATTTAAATGGGATCCCATTTAAATGGGACCAAAATCAAAAAGTCCCATTTAAATGGGACCAGGTCCCATTTAAATGGGACCTTTTTTTACAAGCAGTTTGTTCTAAGTGTCTCATTTTTCCTTTATTATATATTTTTGATTTAAGTGTTTTTAGGTCTAATATTGAATTTTATATACAAAAACAGCCTATTTAGGCCTAAAAAGTGTATTTAAACACTGTTTTTAACTAAAAAACCATGTTTTTGACAGTAAATAAAAAAAATATACTTCTAAATTGGTAGGGAGCGGGGGGGACGGGAGGTCAGCCTCGCTAGGGGGGGTCAGGCCGGACCGCTCTCGAGCTTTAGGGGGGGGGTTGATTTTTTCTAGGGGGGTCCAAAATTTTGGTTCTAAGGGGGGGGGACCCCTCTGCCTCCCCCAAAAAAACATCTATGACCATGGATGTACCTAGGTCACATCACATTAAGAAAAAAATTGTATTATGACAAAAAATTAGTTCCAGACGATTAACTAGTTTTTAACAAAAATACTGTTCGGTTGAAATAGTTTGTTTTTAAGTATCACTTTTCAAAATAAACATTTCTTTGTCTGATAAATAAATCGGTAAAACTTGTGGAAATAACAATAAGAATATCAAAAGTCGTAAATTTCCGATTTCGGCCCAATTCATCAATTCTAATTGGATAATAAACAAAATAAAAAATATTAAAATAAAAACCCTATTTAACCACACTGTGAAACCAAAAAAGTCCTCAAATAATCGGGTTTTGTTAAAATTCACTCTTAATAAATAAAACGGATTTAAAATATTTTTTTGGGAATATATTCCGATAAAAATCGCTTAAATACTTCAATTTAAAAATTAACAAAAAACATTAAAAAATCCATTTTTACCCCAAAAATTGCATAAAAACAAAATCATTTGTATTGCACTATTGGAATGGTTTTTAAAAACGTAAATTAAGTTTTTGTGAATACCAATATGCTGTTATTTTATGTCAAATGCATATTTAATTTGAAACCATGAATTTTAATTTTTTATTTTAATTTGAATAATTGGCTTTTTTTTTGGAGATTTTTGAACTGCAATATCTTGACGAGTTTTAACTAAATGGGAAAGTTTAATATATTTCTGGATGCCTAAAACACGGAAATAGGCGTTTAAAAATCCGTTTCATCTGTAAAACTAAGTTTCCAACAACCTTATAATTTAGAAGGCTGTTGTTTTAAATGAAAAGACCTAAAATTGACTGGTTTACTTTTGAGTCTGTAAGACCGTCGCTTGGATAAAACGTAGCAATGCAATAGTTAAAAATAAATATTTTGTGCCTCGATGGAACGTGAAATACATAAATGTTATCCACAAAACACAAAACTGTTTTTATTTTACGCAAAATAAATTTACAGACAGATTCACAAAACATCAAAAGTCAGTCATTGTAAACTTTAATCACTACACTGAAGTGCACATTTACATGAAGTGGACATTATTGTAAACACCTACTAAAAGGCGAGGCAACGTACACTTAAAGGTCTTTCCGGAAAGTTTTTACTGCATAGCGTTAGTGCGCCAGTTGCAATACAGAGCAAAAATTATCTTTTTTACGTACATCAAAATTTATTTTTTAATTATTGTAACTACAGAGTATTTTAAAATATTTAAACGACGAAAATGCAACAGACTGACGAAAAGGAAAAAAAACAACAAAAATAAAAATGCTATGATGTTTTTGTTTTCAGTCTATATGGATTATTAAAAAAATTATAAAAAATCTAAAGTATACACTATTAAAATTAATATAAAATCTAAAAAAAACCTACAAACAGGTTATTGTGTGTTTCGACACAAAAAAATATTATGTCCTTTTGAAAATCTTAATTTTCAACATAAGTAAACTATTCAAAAGCTTAAAGTTTACCAATTAATTTCAAACCCAAGGAAGTCTTGCACCATTTTTGAAAAATTAATACCTATTTTTACGTAAATTCTTATAACACTCCAAAAATACAAAAACTTTGACAAATTTTTTAACGCACGTGAAAAAAAAAACTTTTCCCCTTCCTCTGCATTACAAGTGTTTTTGCTACTGAATTGAAAGTAGTGAATATCTTTGTGGGGTTAAAAAATTTTTCGTTGATGAAAGTGGATTAATATTAATTATTTCAAGCAGTTCATTCCAATATCAATTTGCAGGTCATAATCTTTTTTTTTTTGCTTTATTTACATAGATAATTATTAAATATTATTAGTCGCTTTGCTATAATTCGCGCTCGATCGCGTATGCCAAAAATCAAGATTTTCCACACTTTAAAAAAACTGTCCGGAGAGACCCTAAAGTTTACACATAAATTTAAAACCACTGGATAATAGCAATAATCAAAAACAGATAATGAAAAATGAAAATGTGTAATAAATCATTATGTAATTGTTGTCATTTTGGGTTAGAAAATAGGCTTTTAAAATAAACCATTTTTAGGGAAAAAACCTGCGAATATTGGTGATGCCAAAGCCATTATGATTATTTATTAATTCATTTTCATTTTTAATTTAAATTCTTTAAAAAACAATTATTGATTATTATTCATGTTTTTTAAGCGTCTAAAATTGAGAGTTGATTGTGAAAACTCTTGAAACATAAGCTTAAGAACTTTAAAGAAAGACAAAATTTGAATACGAACATACAAAAATAAATTTAAAATAAAATTAACAGAAAGACAAAAATATAGGCGAAGCAACTAAACAATTTATTTTACCTAATTGTACAACCGACTACCAAGCCTAATAATTAAGAAAAATGGAACATTTTATTATGTGCCCCAATACTCAGTTTGACAGGATCAAATTAAGTATGATAAGACTAAAACCAGGAGTTTCAATGGTAGGCTGCGCGGCACAATTAATCCCCAAAATTTTGATACGTTTTTCATAAAATGTGGGGTTACTGGAAATAATTCCTTCAAAAAAAGAAGCATTGGGATAGAAGTTTAAACACTAAAAAATAATGCTTCGATTTGAAATACGAGAAATAGATTTAAGTACATCCCAAATTGGGTTCAATCATAATAAGGCAATTGAAATATTCCGTCTTTTTAACCCAAAAATGTTAATAATATTCCTACAATTAGTTTTTTTTACGTTTTGTCTTTCTATCTAACCGCCTCTTTTTAAGATTATTATAACAATATATCGATCAGGTTTAAAGCAAGTTTTATAAATAAAAGATAGTCTAAATTAAATTTTTTAATTAATTTCTATTGCAAACTTTACCAGTTTAGTCTTTACAAAAACGATGTGTACTAAAAATACAATGGATATTATGTATATCTTGTAACCAGGTGAATTGATTTATACTAAATTTATATCATTGTTTAGCCAAACTTTCTAGTCTATCTAAATTTTGTCACGATCTTCTTACTCTTACAATCGAATATAACGCAGACACAACACAATAGTGATAGACACGACAAGTTAGTGATTTTATTTCAACTTGCAAATAACTTTTTGTAGCACAAAAATTTTTATCAATGAAATAATCAGAGCATGTCTATTTATTTTATCTAATAAACATTTTTTGTAAAAACTTTAATTTTTTTTGAAGAATTTTAAAATTAAAGTATACTTAAATATTTTAGTTTGGAGAGAGTTAAAAACCATACCAAATTTTAGACAATTTTGAAAATAAAAGTAAGCAATAAAAAAAAATCAGCAGATGAGATTTTAAAAAACCTACAAAATTTTAGCCACATCCCTCATTTATACCATAGTTTTATCAGCTTTAAATTCTGGCTATACATTGATATAAATTTTGTACAAACTGATTCTTGATCATAGTACACGCACTTCATTTTCCGTAGGTTCATTCATTTTTGCTTTGGGCGGTGCTACTTCTGGTCAGTCGTTTTTCCTCCGCTTCTGTCGGTGGTGTGGTCGGTGGTGTAAAATACTCCGACGCCGCCGCGAGGGACTCTGACCTGCGCAGTCTCTTCGGGGGGCTGAGTCCCGGGGCGAGTAGCTCCGTCGACTCAGATCTCCGGAGCAGTCTCCTGGGAAGAGTCGGAGTAAGGAACTCCGACGAGGAGGAGCCGCCGCTCTGTCTGCTAGTGGAGCCTGCTGAAATCCCCCGATGTCCGACCCGGGCCGGCCCGGCTGGTGGCGGTGGCGCAGCCCTGGCGTAAAAGATGATGTACGCCTGGGCGCTGAGTACTTCCTCCACTGACGTCAGTTCCAGTTGGGCGTCGTTGCAGTGCATCCAGAAGTTCCCTTTGGAGTTCCAGCAGTAGGACGTGTAATGACCGGAGTTAAACCCCCTACCGTGGTGCACTATCACACCGACGAGACGGTAGCGGCAGTCCGCCGCGTTGCCGCTCTCTGCGGCGCAGAACGGCGCCAAGTCCAGCTGCTCGTCGAATCCGACGTGCAGGCTGATTTTGTCCCGGTTGTTCCGCCCGGACCAGCGGAAACGCTTCAGATGGAGTCGAAGCACTCGCGGCAGCTTCTTCACCAGCATCCGTTTCGTGGCCCGAGTCCGGATTGTCTGCGATTCCGAATCCGAAGTGGTGGCCGTAGTGGCGTTGCGAGTAAATCTGAAACGTTTACGGAATGATGGAAAAATTACAAATGGATCTATACAATTACTATAAATATATCTTAAACAAGAACTTAAATTCGAATTGTACGGAATACACATAAACCCCTTTTTTTCGTCCAATTCATTGAGTCAGCTGACGGCAGGAAGCCCAAACTACTAGCTTTCTTGAGTAAAATACGTGTTACTTGGTTACCTGTAGCGATTTTAGTTAACAATTTCTCCTTTTAGAATGATTTTTATACCGCTTTTCGATTTTTACAAAAGTGTTACAAATAACATAGAATTTGTACGCATTTAAAAAGTTTAAGTCTTTAAGCATTCGAGCCTAAAAAATCAAATATTACAACAAAATACTAACCTAAATATAAAAATCAAATCAAGCGACCTAGATGAGATAAAAATTTTTAATTTCCAAATTAGATTTATTTTTATAAATACACGTTACCTAAAAAAGATCATTTCTATATTTATGTGCGACTAGAAAATCTTTCGCCTAGCTTAATTAAAAGGACTACAAGAAAGCTGGTTGTAACATGACCCAAAGTTACCTTCTTGGTCTTTTTGCAGGGGATTCTTCCTCAGATTCTTCACATTCACCTTCTGGCTGGGATCGGTTGCAGTTATCACAGGAATAGACCTAAGCATTTTATAAGCAAAATATTAATTCTTTAAAGGTCATATAATAATCTAGATTTATTTATTGCAGCACAGACAATTTTTTGTCTGTGATATCTTTCGGTTAAAAAATTCTTTACTACATTAATAATATTATAATTAGTATAAAAACTATTTAATTATTCAATAGTACATCATAACAAAGCCGTTAGGTACACATCTGTCAAACAGTTTACCTCTCCCAGATCTTCTTCGGCCGTGAAGGACGCCAGCATTTCGGACAGGTGACAGCCTTCGTGCGCCAGATTGAGACTGGTCAATTTGCAGCGCTGGTAGCGGTCCGGAAATTCCAGGGACAGGTCCGAGAAGGGTTCCACTGTCACGGAGGAGTGCTGGCATCGCTGACAAGTCACGATGCTTTGCAGCTGCCCGGAAAACAAGGAGTGTATTAAGTCCGTGACGGCCTCCGAAGTCGCCGTCGATGCTGCTGAAATTACGTTTTATATCATTACAACATTTAGTGGTTACTAGTTACTACGACATAAAGCGTCACGGCCAGTATAAAAAAAACGTAACTCTGACTCTTAAAGTTTATATTATTATTCAGTGGCGTAGCCAGGATTTCATTTCGGGGAGCGGTCTGGGGGGAGAAAAAGTGGTACAAAAGCGCCGCCGCCTGCACCGCGTAGCGCCGCCAGCCAACGCGAAGCATCGGCCGGGGGGTCTGGGGGTGTCCACCCAGCCACCGGAGGCGAATTTTTTTTTAAATATGCACTAAAAACTGCTTAAAAATCGTACCCTGGTGTTTGCGTGAACATACATTTTACTTTTGTTTTTTTTTACCTAATTTCTGCACAATTATGTCTGATCTTCAAAATTAACAGGCGATGAAATTGTATATAACATAACTATCTATTTTCTGATTTTATTATTACTGTAGATATATAAATCTAACCTTACCGCGTAGCGGGAAAATTTTTTATATTGATTAATTTCTGATTTTAGAATGCACTAAGATTTTTATTAAATTTTTATAACTCAATATTTGAAAAGTCAAAAAATCTATACAAACTGGCACGCTTCACCATCGGGGGAGGTGGAAAGGCGGACAACCCCACAAGTGTAAAAATCGTTGTTAAGGGGTTTAAAGCCGCCATTATCAAACCTACATTACATACACCTACATCTTATAATATATGAGTTTTAACATCTATATAGTATTGCCATTCAATATTTAAGGCAAAGGCACATGCCTTAGCTATGTATTGAATAGTACAATCCATCGAAATTTAAAAAAATTAACAAAATTATTAATGTACACTTCCCGCGAAGCGGGAAACATTTCAGTTTTTTGGGTATTTTTATGCTTTTGGAACGCATCAGAAATGTTTCTGAATTTATATATAAAGAAAAAAATTTTTCTCCCAAAATTCAAAAAACGTAAGGGTGCCTGCCCCCTTACGAAAAAACCCGGTTTCGCCGGATTTCGGGGGGGGGGGGAGCGCCCCTCCCGCCCTGGCTACGCCACTGTTATTATTGTTTATATAAAAAGAGATATTTGTGCATATAAAGAGATAAAAAGAGTCACAATTACTAGTATTTGACGACGATTCTACTAATTGTGTCACAGTTTTTTTATAGCATTGTTGGACAACGATGATAAGAAAAATGGATATTTTTATGCTATATCATAATAACGTTCGGCATTTTTATATATAAAGAATATGCGTTTATTTTGTAAGTGGGTTTTAGATATTTAAAGAAAAAACAATATCCTACGCGATGAGTTTGAATCGGAGGAGAGGCGGCTTTGTGAATTTCTTCTCCTGCTGCTGATGTCTTTTAGCTGGCGAGCGGAGCTTTCGTCGCTGTGTTGAAGTTCGTCTGCCAACTTATCCAGCATTTCGCTATAATTATTCAATTAAAGTTTTTATTTAATTATTCATTCATCAATTAATGCAGTTATTTATGATTGTTTTTACTGATAATGTTCCCCAGAGCTCCGAGCTTCGGAATTCGAGAACGGAACTACACTTTTCCGACTTCCAGAGCAATCCCTGAAGTTTTGAAGTTCTATCTTTTTTACTAACAAGTAGCCCGTGTCAGCCATACGGCTGACAAATAATTTTTCCCGCATTTTTTATATACATTTACTATTTTTTTTTAAATTCAACCCTTTTATGCCATTCCCGTGACTGTAAGCTTTACATTGATACCTCAGTTATCCACTCTAATTTTAGTTGAGGAGAAGGGTCTTTCCCTCTTTTGGTGAAAATATGTTGTCAAGCATAAAGATGTCCGTGTTAATTTTTTACTAATTTCAACCACCTTATGATGTTCCCTGAACTATAAGGTTTTCAATAATATCTCATTTATCCTCATTTTTTTCTGTGGTTGGGGAGGAAGGTTCTTCCATCTTTGGTAAAATTATGTTGTCCAATATAAAGATGTCCATATTATTTTCTTAAAATTTTAACCCATTTAGGACATTCTCGAGACTGTAAGCTTTGCAATGATACCTCATTTAGCCCAATCCGTTTTGTAGTTGAGGAGAAGGGTCTTCCCTTTTGGTGAAAATGCGTTGTCCAGTATAAAAAAATCCTTGTTATTTATTTTTTGAAAAAATCAACCCTTTTATGGCATTCCTTGAATTTCAACCTTTGCAATGATATCTTATTTAGCCCAATCCTTTTTGGGGTTAAGGAAAAAGGTCATTCCTCCTTTTAGTAAAAAACGTTGTCCAGCATAAAGATGTCCGTTTTCATTTTTCCAAAAACATGATATTCTGGTTTCACATTGGCAAATTACTCTTACCAATAAGTTTGAGCCAATTTGAAGTTAAAATTTTTTTCAACTTTAAAAGTCCATAGGGCCCTGTTTTTGTGAAAATGTGTTGTCCAACCAAAAGATGTTCATGCAATTTTTTTTAGTTTCAACCATACATGGGCACGGGGGGGTTGGGGGGGGGGGTTAACCCCCCCCCAAATTCTGAGAAGGGGGGTTTTACCCCCCCCCCCACTCAGAAGTGGGGGGGGGGGAGAAAAAGTTAACCCCCCCCCCCAATTTTGGAAAAATGAAGAAAAAAAATGTCTTTAAAATGACTTCTAACTGCCCCCAAACTTAAGTTTTGAGGTCAAAATAAATGTTTTAAGCAATAAAAAGCTCAAAAATGCAATAAAAAGGGCTTTTTGACCTAAAATTAGCGTTTTTTACCTATTTTTCCTTCAAAATCGAAAAACGATATGGGTAAAATGCACTCCAGAAAAAAAACGATATGGGTATTTTGCGTTTCTCGGATTTTAACCCCCCCCTAATTTGGGGTTTAACCCCCCCCCCACTCCGGACCAACTTGCCCATGTATGGTTTCAACCCCTTATGACATTCCCCTGTCTGTAAGCTTTGCAATGATATCTCATTTAGCCCAATCCTTTTGCTGGTTGGCGAGGAAGGTTGTTCCCTTTTTAGTGAAAAAACGTTGTCCAGCATTAAGATGTCCATGTTAATCTTACCAAAAAACATGAAATTTTGGTTTTACATTGGATAATTACTCTTATCAATAAGTTCGAGCCAATTCAAAGACAAAAAATTTTCACTTTCCAAAATCCATAGGTTTCCCGGGGTTCCCCTTTTTGTGAAAATGTTTTGTCCTGGCTAAAGATGTCCATGCAATTTTTTTCTAAATTTCAACCTCTTTATGACATTCTCTGAACCGTAAGCTTTGCAATGATATCTCATTTAGCCCAATCCCCTTTGTGGTTGGTAAGCAAAATAATTTCCTTCTTTAATGAAAAAAACGTTGTCCAGTATAAAGGTGTCCATGTTAATTTTTTCAAAAAACATGATATTCTGGCTTTACATTGCCTAGCCTAATTACTCTTTCAAATAAGTTTCAGCCAACTCTGAGTCAAAAAATTTTTTATGTTCAAAAAACCATAGGGTCCCCCCTTTGGTGAAAACGCGTTGTCCAGTATAAAGATGTCCATGTAAGTTGTTTCAAAATTTCAACCCCACTACGACATTCCCTGGGGTATAAGCTTTCTAACGATACCTTATTCAACTTAATCCATTTTGTGGTTAGGGAGGAGTTAGGGAACACACAGACACACACACACACATACACACACACACACATACACACACACACACACACACACACACACACACACACACACACACACACACACACACACACACACACACACACACACACACACACACACACACACACACACACACACACACACACACACACACACACACACAGACATTACGTCTATTTATATATAGATTTCATAGAGTACTGCCGTAGATTATTTGAGTCAAATTTTTTGTAAAATAAGTTTTTTAAAACAATTTATTTCAAGCTTAATAATAATTTTAAAATAGCTTATATAACAAACAAAGCTCCGGAACTTCAATTGCTTTAAATGGTAGGAGATCCGGAGCATAAAGGTAGGAACATCACTAGCGTTTACAGTTACTGTTCTTCAGAGCAACATTTTTCTATTAGCATGATTTTCTTTCAGCATAATGTGCTACGAAATTATATCCATATATTTATTATGCACGCGCACACTTGTGCACGATCCTGAATTGCTCCCTCTTAAAAATGAAAAAAAATAATAATGCGTCATTTTTGCCCTATTTTCGCAAAACTTTGACAATTTTCAGCCTATTTTAACGCAATTTAAGCCATTTTAGAACTTTTTTTAATTAAACCGTTTTTGTACTTCTTTTCACTCTTTTTTATTTTCCTACCTCTACCCGAGTGCTCCCAACCATTTAAAAAAATTGTCCCAACCCCCAACTCAATAAAATTCCCAGCGGAAGAATACACAGATCTGCACACACTGTACACTCACACGACACGTACGCTTGAGCACACACGCGCGCGCACGCACGTGCAAATTTCAAATGAATAAAACCTTTCCTAATAAACTTAGCAACAAAACAGAACCTGCTGCTTACCACAGGAATTCTTGTGCATCCTGCTGCCTATAGCCTTTAAAAGAAGGAACGGCGTTCCAAACGGCTTGCAGAAAGCCCTGTGGAATGACGAGGGAGAGTTTTCCTGACCACATTACACGCAATAGAGCGTACACTTCTTCAGTTAACCGACTAAAACATGTTAAGTATTAAGCTTAAATTTAGTTCGCAGAGTATTTTTAAATTTTTTTGATATTATCAGTGATATGAAAATGTACAGCCAAAAAAATCCCCAATAATATTTGTATGTAGGGCCCGACCGGATATCCGGTCCGGTCCGGTAGATCCGGTGATTTTTGGATCCGGTCCGGTCCGGCCGGATCTATCTCAGATCCGGCCGGATCTGAGTGTTTTTTTTTGCGGGAATAAAAAGAAAAGTTGTTAACATCTTGTTATAATGCCGTTACGACACTCCCTAAGGTGAACAGAAAAATT
>JASAMX010021316.1:0-14668 GCA_030248175.1 Microlaimidae sp. YZB2_3 | reverse complement strand
CAAAAAATAGGCGGAGATTTGTATGATGAAAATTTACAAACGTTTTTATGAAATAGGCCCCTAGGGCCTATTTCATAAAGATTTATGTAATTGTAAATTAATAAACGCATTTAATTTCTTTTTATTTTATTAATTAAAAAATACGTACATAACTGTGGAATTTTAAAAATTTGCAAAATATAAAATTCTTAAATTATTAAACACAATTTATTAATATCTTTAATTAAAATTACAAAAGAAAAATATAGTTCATTAATTTACAGCTGTAAATTAATTACAGGCAACTTTTATGAAACAGGCCCCTGGGGTTTATTGTTTATTTCCCAGCGTAGAGCGGTTACGCCCGATAATTTTCAGCATGGAAGATTTCAGCTTCAGTTGTCCCATCGGGGGGCGTTCGTCGTTACTATGACACAAACAGTCAAAATACGTATTAAATCAACGTGACTCTGACTTATTCTGTTATGGTAACGACGCGTTGTTTAACATAAATTTACGTTAAATTTTTTCCGGACGACGAAACACGTGGTCGTCAGGAAACGTGGAACGAAAAATTTTACAATTTTGAGGATTACGCCCCAAAAATACATAATTCATCACTAAAGACTAGTTCACACGAAAGTGACAAGTGACAACGTGTATACATCGCAGCGACAAGAGGCAATGTAATGGTATAGACGCGCGCCGAACGCGAACGGTCACCTGTCACTCCAGTGTGAACCAGCCTAAAATCTGGCACATACTTGAGTGGCAAGTCACAAGGGACCAAACCATGCGTTCTCACAACAGCGACACGTGACAGCGTAATGGTGTAAACGTGATGTCACTTTTCACTTGTCGCTTGCCATTCCGGTGTGAAACAGTCTTAAAAGTAAACAATTATATTATACGTGTATTTGAAACATTTCATTAATTTGCAAAAAGTTAAACAGTTTTTAATCAAAAACAATTTTTTACGGTTTAAATTCTTTTATTGTCTTAGCGTAATATAGTTCGCAATTTTATCTTGTTTAAGTTGACCAACTTGTGGAACACACTTTTTTTCTGTGTTCAGTATCCTTGTTTCCTAGAATATCAAATATATAAAGCTGAAGAAGAAATTCCATCAGAATAAAATTTACCAGATTTGTAATTAACCACTTAATTTTCAAGAAAATATTACGTGTAAATAAACATGCGTACATATAACAAAGTAAACATGTAAAGAAAGATGTTAAATGTAAAGAAACGTGTGTATGCCATAGGGATGCATTGAGCTGCTCACAAATGCTCACATATATTTAATTGCGAGTACTAAGCTCAAGCTCACAAAAAATCTCAGGCTCAAGCTCACAATTAGCAGAAGCTAACTAGCTTAATTGTGAGCTTTAGCCAAAAAAATATCTATTAAACTTTACCAATAATGTGTAATTCTTGAATAAAAACCTCACTAGAATATATACCATTAAAACAATATAATTTCAATCCATTTATATGTCATTTTTATTTTAAAGTCATATTTTTCTGGTAATTCATGATAATTAATAAAATTTATCTCGACTTCTTCCTTTCAAAATTTCTTAAATATTTCTTAATATTACAAAAGCAAAAACATCTTTTGACGAATTTTTAGTTTTTTGCCGCTTCGTAGGTACGGCGCTGCTGGCGCGCTTGGTTTCCAAATTTTTAATGTTTCAATTACAAAAAATGCCTTATTTAAAAGTTTGGAATGGACTTTTAAAATTAATTTTTAAATTTTGAATAATTTTACAATCATTTCATTAAGAAAACCCCATGTAGGTGGGAAATTAGTTTCAAAGCACCAATTTCAAGTTTATTTTTGCTAATTCAAAAGCATTGTTCACGAAAATACTGTTTTAGTGATGCTTTCTAACTATTGTGATGTTTAATCAAAAAACCAATACTTATTTAGCACAAACTGATGTATTAAAGCACTTTAACCTAATGAAAATATAATCGTGTATCAATTTTAAATTAAGAAAAAACTAAAAAAACTACGATTTTTTTCAAACTTCATTTTTTGCTTTTTGTAGCTTCTCTTGTACAGTAAAAGACGCTTATTAAGAACTAGTCTATAAATAAAAAAATTTTAAAAGTGTTAGTTTTCAATATTACACCTTTTACAACCGCCTTTTATGTTTAAATTTAATTATACAAAAGGTATATGACTTTTAGTGTTAGTATTGAAAGATTATGTTTTTTATATTACTACAAGTAGCCCGTGTCAGCCATACGGCTGACAATTAATTTTTCCGGCATTTTTTATATTTATTTACTATTTTTTTTCAAAATTTAACCCTTCTATGCCTTTTTCATGACTGTAAGCTTTAAAATGATACCTCAGTTAACCTGCACTCCATTTTGTCGTTGGGGAGAAGGGTCTTTCCATCGTTTGGTGAAAATATTTTGTCCAGCATAAGGATGTCAATGTTAATTTTTTACTAATTTCAACCCCCTTATGATGCTTCCTGAACTATAAGGTTTACCCATATTATTTCATTTACCCCAATTTTTTTGGTGATTGGGGAGGAAGGTCTTTCCCTCTTTGGTAAGAATATTTGGTAAAAATTTTTAACAATTTTTTTCAATATATACTAATACAAGAATATTACAGAACACAAAAAACCTACATAATATTACCTTTTTTCATATTTAAATTGGCTGTTATAAAGCAAATAAGTTTATTTAAGTATTTAAGCAAATAAGTTCTATTTGTTGATTTCAGGCCTTAGGCTTAAATATAAATTTTAGCTACTTTAATTCTCGGCAGTGAATTTGCAACTTACGGTTCCAAATCCTTTTTTTCTTTTTAAAGTTTTACTTTAAATTTCCAGCCTTCATCGACTTAAAATTGGACATGTTTTCTAATTATGGCATATCAGAATATTTAAAGGCAACATCTCTCAAATATTGCAATATAAAATTTTATATAACTTGGTCGTTAATAATACAGAAATAAAACTATGGTAAATCGCGTATTGTAAATTTAGTGGCAGGGAAAAACCTAAACAAATCATTGAAAAAGTAAAATAATTGCTCATAATATAAAGATGCATTTCACGGAAAAGCAGTGGTTCAGCATCCAATGGTTCAGGAGATATAACCCCCAAAAATGGCGTTTTTTCAATGATTTTGTACTTGACAGATTGCTCAATAATTATAGAAATTTAAATTACAACATATGCATTCAAAAAAAGCAGGTATTTTTTACTTTCATATGATACATTCATTGTTAAGATTGGTGCAGTATTTGTCTAGATATTGCGTTTTTCGTACAAAAAACCCCAGATTTTTTTCTAACAACACGAATGTATATAGGCAAAATGTTAGGCAAACTTAATCTCGATTTCGGCGGTACATTTACATAACACCCAAAAACTAACGGGCGGGAAGAAAACAGTACATTATGTACAGTTTTTTCCATTTTTTCATTAAAAATGATATAATAAATCATTCTGAACCACTTTATTAAGCCGATAATTCCTTACAAAGATAATATAAAATAAAGACAAAAAAAATAGTTTCAAAACAAAAAAATTCAACCCGTTTCGTTTTTATGATTATAACTTCAAAAATAGCTATCAACTTTTATCATGTTTATATGCTTTAAAACGAACAACTTAAAGGCTATTTAAACCATATTTTGTTGTGTGTTAATTCGAATTAAAACTTGAGTTTTTGATAAAAAAAACTGTGATCAAATGTATCAAATGAATCAAAAAAGTATCAAATGCAAAATAGTAAATTTTAAGTGATAGCTGAAACTCCAATTATTAGTTTAGTTTTGAAATAGAAAAGACCAAAACAAACATTTTTTGTAAAAAAAGTAAATAATTTTTATGTGTTTATTTAATAAAAAAATGCATTAACCAGGGCTCGAACTCGATAAAATGTGCACAAAGCCAACTCACTACTAACACGACCAAGCGCGCTGCTCGCTTGCCTGGCCTAAAACCTGCTTATAAAACCGAAGTTTGTCCAACAAATAACTTCCGTCGCTTAGTTTTTCTAGCGAAAAAATCGAGGATTTTTGGTACGGAATACTAAATATCTAGACAAATACAGAAGCAATCTTAACAATCAAGGTGTCAAGTTAAGGCTGGTTCATACTTATGACAAAGTCCAAGGCACAATTTTAGAAAAGTCAAAACGTCCTTTGGACAAGCCAAAACGTCCTTTGGACTTTTTCCTTTGAATGAAGTATGAATGCTACTTGAAATTTGTCCTTTGGACAAAGCCCAAAGAACAAAATCCAAAGGGAAAAGTACAAAAGACAAAAAGTATGAACACGTTGTCCTTTGGACTTTGGCCTCTGGACAAAATCCAAAGGACAAAATCCAAAGGACAATTTGACGCTGGGTTTGTGGACTTTGTCCTTTGTACTTTGTCCTTTGTACTTTGCCCTTGGTACTTAGTCCTTTTTCACTTTTTCCAAAGGACGTTTTGTCATAAATATGAACCAGCCTTAAAGTAAAAATAACCGCTTTTTTAGGTGCCTATTTGGTAACTTACGTTTCTAAACACATTGTGCAATGTTTCAAGTACAAAATTATCAAAAACGCAATTTTTCGTGGTAATAACTCCTCTGAAGCACATATATGTGTTAACATGTTTTTGCGTTTTACACATACATACATGATGTATCTAAAGGCAAATTAAGCTCATAGCCAAATCTCGATGATTACCAAAATTTAATTTAATATTTACACACAAAAAAAATTTAAAAATTTGAAAAAAAGTTTATTATCAAAATTAAATAGTCTCTTTTTACAATTTTTCTACCAAAATGAATAAATTTTTAACAAAATAATATTTTTTTTTGTTAAAAAAATAGACTAATTTTATTTTTTTCACAATTAGTGTAACTAATTTTCGTATATTTCAAAAAAAAAAAGCTAAACAATTAATTTGATGTGTTTTTTAAATCCACATAATTAATGAATTTCACGTGGTTTTGTTATGTCCCAATAGATTTTTACGATATGAGCTTCATTTAATTCATCTATAATTAACTTTGCATTTCAAGGAAAATAATTTCAAAACGGCAAGCGCAAAAAATATTTCTTTTTATTAGAATTAATTTTTTGTATTAAAAGTAATTTTGTGCTAAAAAATTCTTTGTATTAAATAGTTTTTTGTTCTTGACTATATTTTGTGCATACACAGTATCAATAATAACTGAAAATACAAAAAATAATAAAGTTTCTTTTAATTCTCGAAAGCATTCAAATAAAAAGGAATAAACGTCAAAAAAACTTAATTTCAGCAGTTAGTGAAGTTCGAATCAATGTTCACAATCACGCGGCTAGCACAAAAGCTGCTTATCTTCAATAACTTGCAACTAGCTAAATAATTTTGGAACACCATATGCGCTATTACTTATAAGAAACACTACTACTTAAGAAACGCTATGTGCGTGCATACATAAAAAAACATATATTAATTTAAAAAAACATTTAAAACTAAAGTTTTTCACGTTATAAGGGCGTAACCGCGCTCCGTTTAAAAGAAATTTAGAATAAACGCGCAAGCCAGGAAAAAAAGTTGCCAGCGGTAATGTAACAAATAGTAAGTGTTTGTATACTAGGAATGCATTGAGCACCAGATTTTAATTGTGAGCTAAGCATTACTTAGTACTCACAATTAAATTAATCGTCAGCTTGAGCTTGAGTACTCACAATTGGTATTAAGTACCAATAGACTATTTCGACATAAGACATTTTACACAGTAAAATTTCAATACACATTAAGCCGAAAGTTGAATTTAAAATAATGTTTAAATGTAAACTTCTATTAATTTTGCAGTGTAAAATAACGTGTAAACACTAAAGAAAAAATATAAATTTGATTGGATTTGTAATGATGTAGTTATTAATGTATAATTTCGTAAAAATGCGAACATAAAAAATAAAATTACGATCATACTGAGCACCGAATATATAAGTAGGATTTTACCCGATAGTAAGTTGATGGTCCGATGGTCTTGTGGTTTGAGAAGGTCGGCTTTAGACTGCAAGGTCGGGAGTTCGAATCCCAATGAAATTCCTTTTTTTCATTTTTTGTACCGGGACGTATAATTTATATTTAGTTTTTTTGTGGTAGATAGAATATAGCTGCATAATACTTACTTGGTGTTTTTTTTTTTTAGAAAAATTATATTCCGGAAGATTATTTACGTATAAAATTCACAACAATAATGCACAACAATATTTCTTGGAGGATTTTTAATTAAAAAATAAACCATACTATTATATCAAAAGAAATTAAACAATAGACTCCAAGAAGCTTTTTACATTACAGCACTTTGGTTTTAATTTTTTTGTGCCTATAGCAAAATATCTACATCAAAAATCCACTATCTACATCAATCACCAGCAGATCTTTTTTTTTCTTATTTTATTAATACCAATCAATAATCAATTAATTGATTTTTTTTAAATATTTAAAAAGATCTGAGTTTTTTTAAAGTTTAAATTCCCGGTAAAAAAAAATGAAAAAAAGAACTTCATTGTGATTCGAACTTCCGACCTTGCAGTCTCAAGCCGACCGCCTAAAACCACTAGACCATCAGACCACAAGCTAACTGTTGAGTAAAATCCTACTTATATATTCGGTGCTCAGTATGATCGTAATTTTATTTTTTATATTCGCGTTTTTACGAAATGAAACATTAATAACTAAATTATTACAAATCCAATCAAATTTATATTTTGCCTTTAGTGTTTACACGTTATTTTACACTGCAAAATTAATAGAAGAAAGTTTTACATTTAAATATTATTTTATTTATTTCAACTTTCGGCCTAATGTGTATCGGAATTTTACTGTGTAAAACCCCTTTTTTTTTTTGTTTTTTTTTTTTTTTTTTTTTTTTTTTTTTTTTTTTTTTTTTTTTTTTTTTTTTTTTTTTTTTTTTTTTTATTTATTATTTTTTTTAATTAAATTAATATTTTTTTAAAATATTAATTTTTAAGTGTCAAAAATACTTAAAAAAATTTAAAGCGACTCTGCAAAGGAGGAAATTTTTGATTTGTATCACTTTTCTCTTTCTAACAATAAAATCGGTATCATACGCTGCAATAACCCCTTTTTACCATTTTTCTCAAAATACATACTAATAATTCTTAAAAAACACCTGTTATTGGTGTGAATTATTACATTTTAAAAAACTATAAATTCGATTCTTATAAAAAACATGCTTATAATATTTATATCTATGAATATTGAGAAATTGAATGTTTATTTGTTAAAAGCTTCAAAATTAGTACAGCTATCCTTAAGATTTACGTTGATTTTTTGAGAAAAATACTGGTTTTTATTAACCGAGTGCAGACTATTTCTTTTTTATAGTGTTTTTTTGTGTAGCTTTGGAAAAAATGTTTATAATATATGAGAAAAAAATGCAAATAAAAAGATACTTTTTTGAGATTTTCTCTTCTTGTGCAATTATTTAAGTTTTTCAAAAATTCATTAATAACAAATAATTTCTAAAAATGGTTCATATTTCGAGTTTTAAGCCAAACCCTAGCACAAAATAGTATTTTTTGTGTAGCTTGGAGAAATTTTTATAATATATGAGAAAAAAATGCAAATAAAAAGATACATTTTTAAAATTTTTTTCTTTTTGTGAAATTATTTAAGTTTTTTTAAGAATTCATTAAAAAAAGAATTTTTAAAACTGGTTCATATTTCGAGTTTTAAGCTAAACCCCCGCGCAAAATAGTATTTTTTGTGTAGCTTGGAGAAATGTTTATAATATATCAGAAAAAAATGCAAATAGAAAAGATACATTTTTAAAATTTTTTTTTTTTTGTGCAATTATTTAATTTTTTTTTTTAAAGAATTCATTAAAAAAAATAATTTCTAAAAATGGTTCATAACTTTTCCAATTTTAAAGCTAAACCCCCGAGCAAAATAGTGTTTTTTGTGTAGCTTGGAAAAATGTTTATAATATTTAAGAAAAAAAAAGCAAATAAAAAAGATACATTTTTTCCTATTTGTGCAATTATTAAGTTTTTCGCAAGAATTCATTAAAAAACAAAAAAATTTCTAAAACTGGTTTATATTTCGAATTTTAAGCCAAACTCTAGCACAAAATAGTCTTTTTTGTGTAGCTTGGAGAAATGTTTATAATATTTAAGAAAAAAAGCAAATAAAAAAAATACATTTTCTTTATGTAATATAAACATTTGTCCAAGCTACACAAAAAATACTATTTTGCCGAAATATGAACCAGTTTTAGAAATTCTTTTTTTTAATGAATTCTTGAAAAACTTAAATAATTGCACAAGAAGAAAAAAATCTCATTAAAAGTGTCTTTTTATTTGCATTTTTTCTCTCATATATTATAAACATTTCTCCAAGCTACACAAAAAAAGATTATTTTGTGCTAGGGTTTGGCTTAAAATTCGAAATATAAACCAGTTTTAGAAATTCTTTGTTTTTAATGAATTCTTGCAAAAACTTGAATAATTGCACAAAAAGGGAAAAATCTAAACATATTTTTTATTTGCATTTTTTCTTAAATATTATAAACATTTTTCCAAGCTACACAAAAAACACTATTTTGCGCGGGGGTTTAGCTTAAAACTCGAAATATGAACCAGTTTTAGAAATTCTTTTTTTTAATGAATTCTTAAAAAAACTTAAATAATTGCACAAAAAGAAAAAAATTTTAAAAATGTATCTTTTTATTTGCATTTTTTTCTCATATATTATAAACATTTCTCCAAGCTACACAAAAAATACTATTTTGTGCTAGGGTTTGGCTTAAAACTCGAAATATGAACCAGTTTTAGAAATTCTTTGTTTTTAATGAATTTTTGAAAAACTTAAATAATTGCACAAGAAGAGAAAAATCTCAAAAAAGTATCTTTTTATTTGCATTTTTTTTCTCATATATTATAAACATTTCTCCAAGCTACACAAAAAAGACTATTTTGTGCTAGAGTTTGGCTTAAAATTCGAAATATAAACCAGTTTTAGAAATTTTTTGTTTTTAATGAATTCTTGCAAAAACTTAAATAATTGCACAAAAAGGGAAAAATGTATTTTTTTATTTGCTTTTTTTCTTAAATATTATAAACATTTTTCCAAGCTACACAAAAAACACTATTTTGCGCGGGGGTTTAGCTTAAAACTCGAAATATGAACCAGTTTTAGAAATTATTTTTTTAATGAATTCTTAAAAAAAAACTTAAATAATTGCACAAAAAGAAAAAAATTTTAAAAATGTATCTTTCTATTTGCTATTTTTTCTGATATATTATAAACATTTCTCCAAACTACACAAAAATACTATTTTGTGCTAGGGTTTGGCTTAAAACTCGAAATATGAACCAGTTTTAGAAATTCTTTGTTTTTAATGAATTCTTGCAAAAACTTAAATAATTGCACAAAAAGTGGAAAATCTTTAAAACATATCTTTTTATTTGCATTTTTTTCTCATATATTATAAACATTTCTCCAAACTACACAAAAAACACTATTTTGCGCGGGGGTTTGGCTTAAAACTCGAAATATGAACCAGTTTTCGAAATTCTTGGTTTTCAACGAATTCTCACAAAAACTCAAATAATTGCACAAAAAGTAAAAAATCTCAAAAATATACCTTTTTATTTGCATTTTTTCTCATATATTAAAAACATTTGTCCAAGCTAAACAAAAATACTATTTTGCGCTATGGTTTGTCTTAAAACTCGAAATATAAACCAGTTTTAGAAATTCTTTGTTTTCAACGAATTCTCACAAAAACCCAAATAATTGCACAAAAATTAAAAAAATCTTAAAAACATATTTTTTTATTTGTATTTTTTTCTCATATTTGCCCAAGCCACCCAAAAAATACTATTTTGCGCTGGGGTTTGGCTTAAAACTCGTTTTTTGGATTTATTGTCATCTTTCATGAATTAAAAAGTATAATGTGGGGTAACTGACTTAATTTCGGCCACCTTTTTTTATTTTTTTGAATAAGTTTTTTTCTGGCTTTTTCAATCAAGCCAAAATTTGGCCTAAAAATCAAACAATATACCTATATTTGTTATTCCCGTGCAAAATTTGAATATTTCTGTTACACTTAAAAATCAGTGAAGGTTTAAACTTTTTTTTAAAGTGGCCGAAGTTAAGGCGCGTGCAATTTATTTCGGCCACCTACAAAAAAACTGGCTATAACTATTGCTTAAACGAACAATAAAAATTTCTAAAGGTTGCAAATTTACCCTTAGGTATTGTTCTCGGTACAGATAACTTAATTTTTTCAGTTTGCGAACTTTAATAGTTATTAGCAAGACTTTAAATATTTATGTCAAAACCTTAAAAAAACAAGTTTTAATAATTTGTCTTTTTTGTTCAATTTTTATTTTTGGCTTAAAAAACCTCAAAACAAAGTCAAACGAGCAAAAAAAATCTTTATAAATACGGTAGTACAATGATATTTAAAAACAGCAAAAAACGGCAGGTTCTTCACCTAAATTTTCAGGTGGCCGAAATTAACGGAATCATAAAATGCGCAGTTAGTTAAACGCATTGCAAAATGATTTTGAAGAAAATATCAAAACATCAAAATTAACAACTTTGAGCCTTAAATAGAAGATATTTTAAGGTTATATATTGTTTTGTTCTAAATTTGATGCAGTTTAAACACAAAGCAAAAATTAGGAAAATCATAAAAAATTCACTTTTTATATGAAAATGTTGATAATGTAGAATAACAAAAATAAAAAAAATTTTGCAAAAACACTTTATTTAACATTAATCCAGTTACTTTTGTGCTAGTTCCTGTGTGTTTTAAAAATAAGCCTATTTTATAACACCCTAAATTGGTGGCCAAAATTAAGGCGTGCCCGAAATTAAATCAGTTACCCTATATTGTTCTAACTAATATTTTAAAAATTAGGTCATATTTCGAATTTTAAGCCAAAGCCCAGAGCAAAGTAGTATTTTTAAGCCAAAGCCCAGCGCAAAGTAGTATTTTTGGCGTGGTAGTAGTAATAAAAATGATAGTAATATATGAGAAAAAATGCAAATAAAAAACTATCTTTTTGAGATTTTTCACTTTTTGTGCAATTATTTAAGTTTTTGCAAGAATTCGCTAAAAACAAAGAATTTCTAAAACTGGTTCATATTTCGAGTTTTAAGCCAAACCCCAGCGCAAAATAGTATTTTTGGGTAACTTGGACAAATGTTTATAATATATGAAAAAACATGCAAATTAAAAAGATATGTTTTTGAGATTTTTCATTTTTTGTGGAATGATTTGAGTATTTGCAAGAATTCGTTGAAAATAAAGAGTTTCCAAAACTTCGTTATATTTCGAGTTTTAAGCCAAAGCCCAGCGCAAAATAGTATTTTTTGCGTAGCTTAGACATATGTTTATAATATATGAGAAAAAAAAACGCAAATAAAAATATATTTTTTTAAGATTTTTCACTTTTTGTGCAATTATTTAAGTTTTTTTGGGAGAATTTTCGAAAATATAAAAAACTGCAAAAATGGATCATATTTCACGCCTTGAATCAAAGCCCAAAGCAAATCGATGCGTTTTACGTAGCTTAGACTAATTTAATTTATATATTAGAGAAAAAAAACGAAAATAAGAAGGTATATTTTTGAGATATTTTACTTGTTATGCCATTTGTCGATGTTTTTTGATTACGATTTTTGCCTAGGTCTGAAATGTGCAAGAAATTGTTATTTTTATTATAAGCCAAAAATACCGTCAAAAACAATACAAATGTAAAAAAACATGCTTATAATATTTATATCTATGAATATTGAGAAATTGAATGTTTATTTGTTAAAAACTTCAAAATTGATACAGCTATCCTTAAGATTTACGGTGATTTTTTGAGAAAAATACTGGTTTTTATTAACCGAATGCAGACTATTTTAAAATTACATTATTGTTGATTATTAATTATTTTTGTTTGAAAACAGTGTTATTGTAGTGGTATAAGTAATTTTTTAAAGTTTTTAGTTGTTTTTGACTATGCGAAGTGCAAATAATGCAAATGCATCAAATTTGAAATTTTGAAGAAAAGTGAAATTTTTACGAAAAAATCATGGGCAAAAATCGTTTTGGAACTTAAAAAATAGCGTTATTTAAACGTTTTTTAATAATTTCGGACCAATATGGTTAAAAATGAGTAAAATTGAATTAGTTTTGAATATAATACCTGTTACAATGCTTCAAAACAAAACAGGTGTTTTTTGAGAGTTTTCCAAATTTACTATGGGTGTTTTTGGAGAAAATGTTCACAGGGGTTTTTTCAACGCAGGATAACATTCAATACGGAGTTAGAAAGAAAAAAATAATACAAATCAAAAATGCCCCCTTTACATGGTCGCTTCAAACTATTTGAAGTATTTTTTATCACTTAAAAATGGTGATATTTTCAAAAAAATTTCTAGCAGTTTCATACCTTTAATACATTATTAAAAAACTTAAAAAACCTTTAATAATAATTTTATATTAAAGCCCGGGTGATTTCTGTTTGTTTTTTTTTATATAAAAAATAATAAAAATAGAAATAGTTTTTAGCACTTCTACAGCTTAAGTAATAACGTTTTTTTCACAGCATAAAAAGCATTGTTTTCTGCATATGTAAATTCATTTGAAAATCCCGATCGACAGGAACGTAATACCATATATAATTGCATACCCTTGGAACCGCCTACTAATAGCGAATAACCTCGTACTAATTGTGACGCGTTAGCTATATTATTAACAAAGATACAAGCAGATTTATAAGGCAAAGTTTTTGGCATATTTAAATTTTAAGTTCAATTCAACATAAAATTGGTACCGAGCCAAAAAATTAAAAAATAAAGTTTTTAAAAAAAATTCGTTATTTTTTTGAGTAAAATGAAGTTGCCTTTTTTGTGTTTTGGTTGTTTCTTTACCAAGTTATTGCAAAAACAAAAAGTGGCCCGCCGCATTTTTTGCTATATTAAGGGAGTTTCCTGTTACTAATATTTAAAAGTGATTTTTTTGATAATTGATATCAATTTAAGTGTTGCGAACGATCATTTAGGTTTTTTTTAAATATTGTACTTCTGTCGTTATTTTCATAACCTATACAATAAAATTTTTATATCTCTATCTTTATTTTTATCATGTAAAAGAATATAATAAAAGATTTTCTTTTGTGTTGACAAATTTTTATTTATAGGTAAAGTCGTTGCAGGTGCAACTGTGTCTCTCTGTAACAGCCAACAATAATTCAGAATTGCTTGCTATGAATAAAATCCAGGAAATCTGAGAAATAAACTTAGAGGTTTTGGGGGTTTTCATGATTTAAAAAAAAACGTTTGTCACCGAAATGTCTGTGCTAAAAATTACAGTAACCGAAGTTACAGTAACCTCTCCGCGTCACTGCAAAGTGAGCGCGGGATTTTTGATCTAAGGACTAAAAATTAAAGTTCCCACAAAAGCAGGAAACCTCTACACACCAAGTGTAGGGGGAGTTTCGGACATTGTTGGGTTGGCTGCTGCAGTGCTGGAGAAGGCGAGTGGATATAAAAAGAAGAGTTTATTAACTGAAAAAGCATCACGAAACTGCGCCTTTTATATCAGCGGATTTTACAAAAACCAAAAAAATTAAAAAATAAAAACGCTAAATAAGGCAAACGGCAATACCTTCACCCAAATTTTTCAGGGTTAAGTTTACACCACCAATAAAAACAAATGATAAGAACACACGTTAGTAAATATAACATTACATAAGAAAATAATTACACAATAAGCATTAGAATTTTACATATCATATTATTATCATGCAGTTATTTTTTTCTAAAATGCTTGAAATTGAACGCAGAATGAAAGTTCCGAAAAATGGAAGGCAATCCATAGTTCCTGAAATTTTTAAAGATTTGCAGCATTTGACTTCCATTGAAACTCTTGGGTTCTTGCTGTGGGAATGAGGTGGAATGACCGGAACGCTTTTTGACGGGTCAGAAACGGCAGTAGTCTTATACGCAACCATTGTTCTTTTCAGGTTTTGAACTGCTGAAGCGACTGCTAACTAGGCGGCTTTCCTTCCCCCTTCACAGAAAGGAAATCGCAATATGGGACGCTCTTCTGAGCGCTAAGACTTTTAGAGTTTTGAAACGCATGAAACATGCGCGTTCCGTACAACGGTAGGATTTTGGTGGGATTTTCCGTGGAATTTTGCAGTTTTTCATGTGCGGTACATAGTTCAAGTGTCTTTAAATTTAGCCAAAAATGTTTATTTTTACCGTCAAGGCTATAAACAAGAGCTGACTTTTTATTTTTGTTAAATAATAAAATACAAAGGCGTTGTTGAAATAAATTTATCGAACTAGAAGCTTTAGAAGGTTGAGGTTGATGGAAAATGTGTTGGACGCAATCTCAAATGAAAAACTTTTTAAAGAGCTCTGTAACAGCATTGAAAAGGGATCTTTTAGCAGAATAACAAACGTCTGCAAGAAGAGCTTTAAACAGCTTATTTTTAGCGTCATTTGTCATAACGTTACTGACTCTTTTAGTCTTATAACTTGAGTGTTCCGCCACACTCAGTGAAACAAAAGCAGAACTGCAAGGATTTTAAAAACAAGGAGGATGCAGATTTATTCTGCTAAATGATTTTAAAATGAGGGCTACCAAAATTGAAGTTTTTTTGGAAGCCAAAATGTTGCCCTCTAGGTGACC
>JASAMX010021315.1:0-52136 GCA_030248175.1 Microlaimidae sp. YZB2_3 | reverse complement strand
ATTGTAAAAATTTTGAAAACCCGGCTTTAAAAAAAATTACGTGAAATTTAAAACGAAAAAAATGCCATTTGTGATACTGAATTGTAGTTGGTCTTCAATATGAAACAGTTTTTGTCCCAAATTTTTAATTGATTTGTTGTTAAATATTCGATTCAGTCTTATAAATTAAATTTTCGATGTCAGACACATTTAATTTACGTATAATCGCTTCATTTTAATCATTTTATATGTTCACTTTAGGTGTACAGAAATCCTACTGGTTGTTACAATAAGTTTTTTGGTTTCTCGAAGACTTAATCAACTGTGATATGATATTTTTACGTAAATTATCAATTTATTTTGACGTTTTATAATAAATTAACATATTAAAATAGTTTTAACAACTATGTATGGTTTTTAACACAGCTTTAGGAATATGCGTGGTGATTTAATCGGTGAATTTATTTTTAGAAAGAAATCATACAAACAAAATCCGTGTGTTACCATAATATTTTTATCATTAGGGTAGTGCATTTAATTTCGGCACTTTTCCAAATTGGACATTTCTGATTTTGGGCTATATCTTTGGTAATCCTGGACAAAATACGACGTTTGATAGCTCAAATGAGAGCTACAGCTAATTATATGTAGATGACTGTCGTGAGCTTTTTATTTATTATGCTATGATATTTTCATGTGAAATTATGTGATTTATAAAAAATAAATTTGTTACTCGTTTTTAGAACATGGGCATTTCATAATTACGCAATAAATTGGTGTAAAAATTAAACTGTCCTGGTAAAATTTAGTCTATTTTCCGAATTTTTAGTCCCCGTGGTTCTACGTTGCGTCTGTGGTAAGCAATCGTTATAAAATAAAATAGTGTAATTTCGGCACTTATATGCTGTTGGTAAAAACGGATTGAATTTAAGTGGTCGGGTGTTAAATTGTAGTTGTAAAAAGTTAAAAGACAACGTTGATACGTGTAGGGGTCATAGCACTGCATTTAAACTCGATTAAGGGGGTCCTTTTAAAAAGTGCCGAAATTAAATGCACTTTTTTCCCAAATTTTGCTCATTTTGATACCATTTGGCATTTTAGCTGTAACTTTTTGCCAGTTACACGTTGAACAACAAATAGAAGCTTCAATTAAAGAAAACTGTCTGAAGATAATGATTGGCTTTTAAATTTTTGAAAATGATGATTTTTTACTGAGAAACAATCGATTGTTTGTAAAGTGCCGAAATTAAATGCACATATTTAATTTCGGCAATTTTCCATTTTTTTTAAAAACTGATTTAATTATGTAAAAAAAATACTTTCGTGCGGTGAAACTTTCGTGACGCAACGCAGTATCGTGAAAGCTTCAAAATGAGCTATCAAACATGAAAATACAATGAAACGTTACATCGGAAAAACAAAAAAGTGCCGAAATTAAATACACTACCCTATTAAACAAAATAAATAATAATAATTTTAATATTTTTAATTGTCTTGCTTGGAGTATTAGCTTGGTATCTGGACGCTGTTTCAAAAGCTTCTGGAGTGCTATTTTCCTTACACACGAGTGCCAGCATTACATGGGCATGATGCAACTAAAAATAAAAAAGGTAGGGTACTGGTGGCACCGGCGGTATAAAGTGACAACGGCATACTGTATTTGTCCGATTTATCCGTCTGCATCGGTGGTATATTTAAGTAGTTATGTCTACTCCCAGCTTAGTTATATAACTTTAATTGTGCAGTTTTTATGAGAAGCTGTCCGTTATCTGCTCGGTACAATCCTTTTTGTTGCCAAAAGGCTGTTATTGTGCGGTCAGGAGTTTTTATGTTACTATTTTTTTCAATTTATTATTTTGATCAATAACAAGGACCTAAATGAAAAAAAAACGTAAATTTTTTTCTTTCTAATGAACCCATGTTTAATTTTAATCAATCAGTAACGAAGAAGGAATATCGATTTTAAGAATTGAGCGTTGAAATAATAAGGTTCTGGAATTTCAAAATTTACCCACGTTCTCCAATAACGATTGGCGCGGGGCTAAATCGCTATGCGACGCCTACGCGCATCGATAATAGACAGAAATTGTAAATATAATAAAACAAAAGGTGTTAAATAGTTAATTTTTACAAAACTAGTAATTTATGAAATTTAAGTGAAGTGTTTTATGAAATGACTTTTCTAAGGGTCCTAATTAAGACGCGCCCTGTTTGGGGCACTACGGCCAAAATAAAGGATTAAAAAACCCATCACACTCTCTAAGTAAATTTTTTTAGAAACAAGGTCCTAATTAGCACATATGTTTGAGCAGTATCTGAAGTCAGCAATTGTATGTTATATATTTTTGGTTCCCATAACCAAAATTTGGATGGTCCCAATAATGAAAAAGCTAATAATGGGGCATTTACCAACCAAAAATTTAAGATAACTCTCCACTCAAATCTGAGAAGCTGCTCACTTATGCCACACACCACATGTTTCTTAGACAGCAACTGCTTAATACCTGCAAACCTAATTTTTTAATAACCAAATTATACCATATATATATATTGTGAAAAAAATTGAAAGTTTATTACTTGATAAAACCAAAGCAAATTTTATATATTAAATACGTTTGTAAGGAATCGTGAAAAAACTATTATTGTGTTCGGATTTTTTAGAATGTTTAAGTTTGATGAAAACCTTGGTTGCGGAACATCTCACAAAAACCTGGTCCAAGAGTTTCGTTTATCACTAACATTATGAAATAACAATGCAATTATACTATTTTGTTTATTATTATATAAGAGTATATCATATACGTCAAACTTTATTACGAAAGTAAAAATAAAACTACTCCATCATCACGACAACAAAAAGTGTAATAAGGAATATAAAATTTTTAAGCCCACTTTGTTACAATAGTATTCGTGATCACGTCATATATGTTTTGCTTTCTTGGAATGGTTGCGGGAAGAGCTAATAGAATCACTTTTAGCCAATTAGTGCTTAGGAAAAATTAATCTCCAACGAATAAAAGATCTCCCGTTTTCATGAGCACTAATTGGCTAAAAGTGATTCTATAACGTAATAACTCTGTAAAGGTTATTAACACCGAACAAGTTCCGTTTAAATGGGAGGTTTTTGACTACCGTGTTCTATTTAAAATTTTCTTCTAAAGAAAAAAGTTCTATTGTTTTTAAAATACTCAAAAGGATTTTTTCGTTGAATTTGAAAATTTAAATCTTTAAAAAATTGTGCAGATAAATTGCCAGATTATTTTGTTGATCCATTAATTACACTTTTTACAACAGCAACATAACAAATATATATTTTTTATTTAGTTTTAATTTGTAATCGACTACAACAATTGACCTTGTCTAGCTGCAAAAAACCACTGGTTAGTAAAAATGAAAGCAAATTCACAATGAAAGACAAGTAATTTTTGGTGTAAAAGTTTTACAGTTTATTTTTTGGCGGTTTTTTTCGGTAATTTCATGGAAGAAGCTTTCTTTTTGGGAGAAGCGGTCTTTTTCTTGGGACTGGCTTTTTTCTTTGGGCTCTTGGGCTTCTTCGGGGACTTAGCTTTCTTAGCTCTGGGGACCTTCTTGCTGGCTTTGCCTAAAGTGAAAAATATAACAAATACAAACATTATTTTACGTACATACAAATAAGTTCAAAAATAAAAACATTTAGCAGGTGGTGGTGGTAGACATCGTCTCAAAATAAAGTGTTCAGTTTTAAACGTTTAAAAGGCTAGACATAAATTTTACGCATTGTTTATTTAATTAAATGGAATACCAAATACCATTTTCTATAAATTTAATCAAATAAAAATTTAAAACAAAATATAAAAAAACAATTGAGTAGGTTAACTTTAATATTTGTTGTTTTTTATATAGTAAAAAATAAACTACTTTTGAATACAACACCCATCTATTTCAAAATATTTTAGGATATTTGGGTTTTTGGAACTATTAATATCTAAATTTTAGCCCGATCGGATTAGTATTAAAAAAGTAATTTGTGTTGGGCGATATAAGAATGCGATTTGTAAAAGCGCTCCTGTAAATAATGGGACGATTGCTAGAATAACTTTGATTTGAATAAAGCACTGAGATAAGCGAGATGTGAGAAAAAAAATTTAGGAAAAAGATCGCTGAGGTGAGCGAAATGCGGGAAAAGATGTCTTGAAACCACCTAATTTGTGATCTTGCCAACCTGAACCTAAAACGGTGTTAAGCAATGGCTGCAGTAAGCCATTGTGATAGGTATCTGCAAATTTAACCATTAATAAAGTTTTGATATCTTGCGTACGCTCTTTACCGTAAGTTCGGAAAACTCATTTTTTCGGTGCGATTTTGTGAACGTATTTTTTAAACGAGTTTTTTACTTAATCAAAAATAGTTGTCACGTGAATAAAAATTATCGTAACCAGGCAGGAATGCATAAGAAAATAAAGAATGTCCGACTGTGTATTAAACAATGGTTCTACTAATTATATGCTAAACAATCCACATGTAGATTTTTCATCATGTAAAAATAAAATTTTTGAACTCTAAATACCTAGTTAAAACTCTTCTACATAATAATGTCGCATAATTCATATTACTCAATAATTTTTGCAACGACAACATTAAGTGAAACCATATATAAACCATATAAAAATTTCATGTTCGCAGTTTTTTGTTTGCAAAATAAAAAATCTGAACGCAAAACTCACAAACAAAATTTTCTTACATAAACGTCATAATTTTTAAATTAATTGAGATATTTTATGTTTCAACACGTAACATAGTTTATACGCCTGATGCAAGAAAAAACCTTAAATTATTGGACAATTTTACGTTAAACTATCTCATCAAATTCTCAAAGTTTTTTGTTTGCAATTAGGGGTTAACATGTAGAATAATCAACAATATTACATAGAAAAATTATCATGTAGATTATTATCCACAGGTCGTAGTAAAATTATTTACATGATGAAAATCCTAGAAAGTGGAATAATCTACATATAAATAGAATTGTTTAACACAGTTGGACATTTTCTACTCGTATGCAAGTTCTACGTAATTAAATTTGCTGAACTAAATTCTTGCCGTAACTAAATTTGCTCAATTTTTAGGTTTCGCTTAGCCTTAGGAAAAATGGTTTTTTAGTCTTTAATTAAAAAAAACACCATTAAACAGAAATATGTCACATAAAGTTTTCTTTGATTTTTGGTTTTGCTTAGGCTCTTTAAAAAATTTAAGTTTTAAATCAACGGTTTTTGTTGCATAATATTACTTTTTACAACAAGTACGTATTTTATTAGAGCTTTATTTAACTATATGCCAAAAACCACAAAATTGTCCTTTGGAAAGTACGTTTACAAAATTGCACCCAAAAGACAAATTTTTATGAACACGAGATGTTAATATTGTTTTATCAAAGATGGATAATCTAATAAAGGTATGTTACGGCGGTGTGTAGCAGCGTGCATCATAAAATCCAATTACATAGGCCCGCTTGTCAGCGTCAGGTTTTGGACCCGTCCGGGCCTAGACCTACATGTCCGGGCCTAGACCCATGGGTGTTTTTTTGGGGGGGGGGGGGGGACAGAGGGGTGCACCCCCCCTAGAGCCAAAATTTTGGACCCCCCCCCCCTAGAAAAATTCAGGGGCCCCCCTCCTTCCCCAAAGCTCTAGAGCGGTCCGGCCTGACCCCCCCTAGCGAGGCTGACCCCCCTCCCGACCAATTTGAAAGTATATTTTTTTATTTACTGTCAAAAACACGGTTTTTTAGTTAAAAACAGTGTTTAAATACACTTTTTAGGCCTAAATAGGCTGTTTCAATACATAAAATTCAATATTAGACCTAAAAACACTTAAATTATTGAGTTAAAAAAATTTTGCTAAAAAATTGGACCCCCCTGACCCCCCCTAAATTTGAAATCTCGCACCCGGGGTCGACTCCCCCTCAAAAACCAGGGGGGTCCGGACCCCCCCTAAAAAATTTTGGCCTTCCACCCGGGGTGGACCCCCCCCCTAGCGGACCCGACCAAAAACACCAAAAAATGCCTAGACCCGGACGAAGAAATCAGTTATTTTACACGAGAAGAAGCTATTGAGCAAAGAAAAATTATGTTCATTATAAATTCGAATATTGTTTACCCGCAGGAGTTTGATTGCAAACATGTTGCAATTCATAAAAGTCATTTTTAAACAAAATTGCATGTTACATAACTAAAACTAAATAAAAGCTTAAAAACACTGTAATATTTGTTTTCAGCAAATTAAAAAAAAGAAAGAAATTCTTTAAGGTCTCTCCAGACAGTTTTCTTAAAATCGCGATTTTTTGACATGCAAGATGTCGCGAAATACAAAATTGTTTCTATAAAAATTTAATATGGGTATTAATCAGGCAAAAATGCCACAATTATAAACTGCACATTGATCAGACCTGTGCACTGCCCTCCCACCCGGGGTTTAAACGGGGGGGAATTCCAAAACAGGGGGCACCTTTTTTGAAACGGGGGGAGGGGGCAATAAAACGAGGTAGAGGCAAGCCGGGGGAAAGAAAAAAAAAGCGAAAAAAAGGTAAAAAAAAGGAAAAGGGAAAAAAGGGACAAAAAAGCGAAAAAAAAAGGTAAAAATAGGTCTAAAATAGCTTAAAATGCATTGAAATAGGCTAAAAACTGCAAAAATTTTGCAATGATGGCGTCATAATAGGTAAAAAAATGGCGCCATAATTTTTTTGGGTACTTTTTCATTTTTCCGCGGGGGGGGCAATAAAACGGGGGGGGGGGGGGCATTTTCAAACCGTGCACAGGTCTGATTGAAAGTATTAATAAAGTAGTTGAAATAATTGATATTAAAAATCAAATCGCCACAAAACTTTTTATACCCCTTAAAATATGCACTACTCCGTATTTATTAGGAAAAATTTTTCCAATGAAGAGGAACTGTTACTCTTTATCACGTACGTAAAAATTTATGGAAATGTTTTTGTATTTATGGTTTAATATAATATTTTTTCATAAAAATAGGGGTTAATTTCTTTAAAATTGCGACAAAATGTGGATGTAGTTTAATTTGGGGAAATTTAAAGCCCGAAATAGTATATTTTTATTAATATAAGATTTTTTAAACTGCCATAATAGCTCTCGTACTGTTAATCTGTCGTGTGTGCATATTATGAATTGGGGCTAATTCGCTCCCGCCAAATCGCTCCCGGAGAATTCGCTCCCTGAAGTTTTTATAAACGCAAATCTTATCAAACCTACTTTATTAGGGCAATTCGCTCCTAGCCCAATTCGCTACCGGCATTTTTATTAAATTCGATTCTTTTAAAGTAATTCATTCAGACGAAATTAATGATTTTTTAGCTATTGTTTGTAAAAATGATGAGTAATTTATACAATGATTTGTTTGCAAGTGAGAAAAAATTAAGTTATATGTATCAAGAACAATACCTAGGATAAATTTGCAACCTTTAAAAATTTTTATTGTTCGTTTTGGCAATAGTTATGAACAATCACGACGGTTAATTCAATGTACACAAAGGTCTTGAGAAGAATTAAACGTAATTGGTATATAACGTTGGAAATAAAAAAATGAGCATAAAAAGTTTAGAAAACTAACTATTTTGCTCTTTTTTCAAGATTTTTCTAAAACAAGCTGTTATCTATGTTTTTTACTCATGTTTATTAGTTAACCACCGTTATATATGAATTATTTCCGTTTCTTCCCGAGACCTTTGTGTACATTGAATTATTCGTCGTCATTGTTCAGAGCCAGTTTTTTCTAGGTGGCCGAAGTTAATGGCTCGCGCCTTAAATTCAGCCACTATAAAAAAAAGGTTAAACCTACACTGATCTTGAAGTGTAACAGAAATTTTAAAATTTTGTACTGGAATAACAAAAATAGCTATCGTTCGATTTTTAGACCAAATTTCGGGTCGATTGGAAAAATCAGAAAAACGTATCCAAAAAAATTTAAAAAAAGGTGACCAAAATTAAGTCAGCTACCCTATATTCCAAAAAAATTTCTACAATGAGAAAAATAAGTTGTATTAGAATATCAGATATAAATAACTTTCAAAAAATAAACTCCAATTCCAGAAAGGCTTACCTTTTTTGTTTTAAATTAATACAATATTTTGTTTCAGCGTAACCTGAAGAAGACATATCAATAATAGATAATATCTTAATAAAAAGCAAAGCAAAAAACAAAATATCACACCATAACATAGCACGCCATAATGTTTCACACATTTTGGGATAAACTTTATGTGAAAATCTTGAAAGCGTTTGTGAAAGTTAAAAATTTTTTAAAATTTTGTGAATGAGTTTTCATGTTTTACATGTTATATGAAATAAACTTTCCGAGGGCTTGAAAGCAAATTTGTACTGATTAAAATGTTTGTTTTTTCATTGTTGTTATAATTATTTACTTTTTTATCAATTTTTAAGGTTTTAATTCTTTGGTGCAGAAATAATATAAAAATTATACTTAATAAAGAAATTATTTGTGTTTTGTAAATTTCCATCATGTTATGTGCATGCATCAATTCGCCGCCGGGGTTCATTGTCTGGCTCTGCAGCGCTAAGTTTTTTTTACATTTTTAATTTCAAAACATGTTTTAAATTATTTTATCCGCATTTTTAAGACTATTTTTTTGAATTTAAAAAATGTTCCAAATAAAATTTGACCAAATATCTTCTGGTGCTTCTCTTTAATTATTTATGAAGTTAGCACAGAAATAAGCTGAAACTTCCGAGGGTTAGTACGGAGTTCTTAGACTCGTCAACATCTTTACTGTCTGAACTCTGAACATACTCTCGTCCCTTTTCCCTGCTCTATTCTGAAAACATTTTTCAAGTTTAGTTTTAATTAGCAATACAATGATGCTCTTAGATTTTTATATTTTCTTGTGTTTTACATCTAATAATTAATAAAATTAAAAAATAAAGATAACCATAAATAAAAAACACGATAGTCAAAACCCTTCAATTTAAAAGAAAATTGTTCAGTGTTAAAAATACAGATAACCATAAATAAAAAATATGTCATATTCTGATAACACCACTAATGTTTGTTTACATCGGAATGAATTCATAGTTTGGTTTTCAAAATCACTTTAATATGGTCAAAGTTGGCTGTTTTTGCGAACGAATGATTAAATAATAAAATAAAATTAAAATTAAATAAAATAATAAAATTGTTAAATGGATATAATAAACATCAATATAATACACAAAAACTAAGCATACCTTTAAACTAGCAAATCAAGATTGATTTAATTTAAACTAACGATTTAATCATTAGTTTAGCTATTATTATTTTAAATCAAATGAAAACTGTTGTCTTATTTAAATACATTCATATGATCTCATTGTTAATTTAATGCGTTGTTTCTCATTTTTTTAACGTTGCTTATGTGCCTTTTAAAAAATTGTTTTGGTTAGTAATGAAATTTAAAAAAATTGTTAAATGGATATAACAAACATTGTTTTTATAATAATACACAAATACTAAGCATTCCGTTATGCTCATTTATTTTTAAGTGAGTCTAACAAAATATAGGTTAGTTTATATGACAATTAAATCATTGTATAAATTACTGATCATTTTTACAAACAATAGCTAAAAAATCATTAATTTCGTCTGAATAAATTACTTTAAAAGAATCGAGTTTATTAAAAATGCCGGTAGCGAATTGAGTAGGAAGCGAATTGTTCCTAATAAAGTAGGTTTGATAAGATTTGCGTTTATAAAAACTTTCGGTAGCGAATTGTCCCTAATGAAGTTGGTTTGATAAGATTTGCGTTTATAAAAACTCCCGGGAGCGAATTGGCGGGAGCGAATTGTCCCGGGCCCACATATTATAGATTTAATAAAGGAATTGGGCCTATAAATCTTTTAGGAAAGTTGAGTAGATGCGCAGTCGTATAGTGCCCGTCTCTAGTGGCGTGCCCAGGATTTCATTTGGGGGGGCGTTCTGGGGGGGGGGGGTAAAGAGTAATCCTGAAGGGGGTCTGGGGGGGACGGTAGCCCCTCAAATATGAAGGTCTGGGGGGCGAGAGCAGGGACGTAACCAGGGGGGGGGCGGCCCCCCCCCCCCCCCGAAACGGTCGGACAGGAGAAAAAATACGGATAGTGGTTGTGCGGAGGGGGGGGGGCGGTCGCCACCCCTTCCCGAAATGGTCGCCAGGTAGTAAAATTTGGGGGTTTTCAGAGGCTAAAAATTCAAAATTTTCTAGCGCCTCGCTAATCGCTCGGCGCCAAACTTTAAAATAATTTAAGTACCCCAATGGACCCCCAAAAACCAAAAATTTGTTCCGCTTCGCTTCGCTCAGCGGTCACTTTCCATAGTATACATACATTCATATATATCTCGTTATTTATGTTGCCTGATGCTAATGTTATTTCAAAGTTAGTACAATAATTTTTATAAGTAATAAGTACTACACAGAAAGCAAAACAAACAATCATATTGGTTGATTTATGTACCTCTCCCCTCCTAAATTTTCCTGCCGCTTATAGCATTGGCTCGGATTTTTTTCATATAGGTAGGTACCCTAGAAAACATGGAGCCGAGATGCTGCTTATGTGCTTTGGTTTACAATGTGGGTTTAGCCAAGGGGTCTGAAACTAACGTCTCTAAATTCCTTTTTTGTAAAATCCAGGCTCTGCCAATGTGTGCTTATGTAATTTTTAACTAACAAAACATGTTTTTACCGCTAAAAACATTAGATAATAGGTTATTAGGCCAAAAATAGTGTATTATACAACTTTATCTACGTTTATCCCTGCTTTTTTAACGTTTTCAAAAATTAAGGGGGGGCTCCGCCCCCCCCCAAAATTTCGGGGGGGGGGAGCCCCCCCGAAATTTTTTTTTGTACTACAATCCGCCCCCCCCCCAAAATGAAAGTCTGGCTACGTCCCTGGGCGGGAGGTCAAGGGGCAGAGCCCCTTGTCATGGGGGTCCGGGTGGGCAGAATGCCCCCCGGGGGAGAAAATTTTGAATTTAAGGCGCTAAAACACAATAGAAATTTTAATTCCAAATGATACTTATTACAAATTTTAAGGTTTTTTTATACCTATACATTTAAAACATGTGTTTAAACGTTAATAAAAGGATAATAGATAAATAATAAAATACATTTTATGTAAGTAAAAAAATAATTTTTGTTCTGTGGCTGCATTGCATTGAAATAAGCTAAAAACCGCCATAATTGTTTGTACTTTTTTGTTTTTGGGCGGAGGGGGGGGAGCGGTCAACAATATTTCAGGGTGTGAGCTATTTTCAGACTGTAGACAGGTCAGATAACATATAATTAAATATATCGGTACAAGTACCATTATGTCTACCAACTATCGATTTGACTGATCGAAAAGTAAAATACGCATAGGAAACACATTTATATCCCAAATCGGACTCTTAGACCTCAATTTAGAGGTTATTTTTTTCGATTTAAGTTTTCTGTAAAAAGTTATAAGCCCATTTAAGCCCAAAAATTGCTTATCTTTGTATGTACAATTTATGTTATTAAGAAAAAAATTTTGTTAAGCAACAAAAAAATTAAAAACTATATTTTTACATTGCTAAAGTTATTTTAAAATTAAATAACAATTTTTCCTAAGCAACATAAATTGTACATACAAAAAATAGGCGATTTTTGGAATTAAATGGGCTCATAACTTTTTACGGAAGACTTTAATCGTAAAAATAACCTCAAAAATGATGTCTACGTGTCTGATTTGGGGTATACAAATGTTTTATATGCGTATTTTACTTTTCGATTAGTCAAATTGATAATTGGTACACGCATGGGACTTGTACCAAATATATCTTATGGTGTTTTTAAATATCTTAAATCTAAACTTACTAGGGGACTTCTTGACTGCGGGCTTGCGGACTGTTTTTTTTACCCTTGGTTTTTTGATTTCTTTGACGGCTTTAGCGGCAACTTTAAAAGATCCACTAGCTCCCTTGCCCTTGGTCTGCTGCAGGAGACCGCTCTTGACTCCACGGTTGAGGGTTAGTCTGAGGTGAGAGTTGATCTAAACGAATTAGACATTAGAAAAACTATATAAAATACCAAAAAGCTAAAAAACATTTCAATAAAACAGTTACACATATATAAATAATAAGAATTGTTTTTAAGCCAATTCAACAACGGCCCCGTTTTTGGGAAAATGCGTTGTTCAGCCTAAGGATGTCCATGGAATTTTTTTGATTTTAGCATCTTTATGACATTCCTCGGCCTGTAAGCTTTGCAGCGATAATCTCATTTAGTCCAATCCTCTTTTTGGTTGGGGAGGCAGGTCGTTCTCTTTTTTTAGTGAAAAACCATTGTCCAGCATTAAATTAAGATGTTGATGTTTATCTTACCAAAAAATATAACATTCTGATTTTACTTAATGGCTAATAACTCTTATCAATTAAAGATCATTTCTATCAGGGTGAAAATGACTTGGTGGTAATGTAACCACTCGTTCTTCAAAAAATATTACATGGAGAGAAACACCTGACGCAACTTAATAATAATTGGTTACATCATCTTTAAAAACTTTTTTTAAAAATTGCAACCTCTTATAACATTCAGCGGACTCTAAGCTTTGCAACGATATCTCATTTAGCCCAATTCTTTTTGTGGTTGAGGAGAAAGGTCATTCTTTTCTTTAGTAAAAAACGTTGTCCAGTATCAAGATGTCCATGTTCATTTTTCCGAAAAAAACATGATATTCTGGCTTTACAATGGCTAATTACTGTTACCAATAAGTTTGAGCACATTCGAAGACAAAATTTTTCAACTTTCAAAATCCATACTATAGGTTTTCCCCTTTTGTGAAAATATGTTGTACAAAAAATGCATTTTTTAAAACAAATAACTTAGCAATGTTACAAAAACGAAAAGTACACATTTGAAGTTTTAAACCTACATAACTATATTTAATAAGCAGAAAACAATCGTAGCTTTGAATTCGTACTTCTTATTCATACAAACGTACGTTTTATTACCTAGTATAAACAAAAATATATAATATAACGAAAAATGTGCAACTCCTATATAAAAAGTACGGAAAAGGTGGCCTTTATAATGAGCCTTTCCATTTAAATGGCACCCTCCCTCCATAATAATGGCTTTTTAATTCAAAGGAATATGCCGTTCGCCTACGTCACTTTACACTAAATGCGCACGCATCCCGCAAATGAAATAAAATGTTTTTATTGATCCGCGCACATTTGTGCTGAATAACGTAGGGAACAGCATATTTTCCCGCATTAAAATGGCTACTTTGCCATTATTATGGAGAGTGTCATTTAAATGGAGAGGCTCATTATAAAGGCCACCTTTTCCGTACTTTTTTATATAGGAGTTGCACATTTTTCGTTATATTATATATTTTTGGTATAAAAAGATTGAACGAACTAAAAAAACTTTATTTAATTTCAGACCTGTGCACGGTCTGGAAATGCCCCCCCACCAAAAAATGAAAAAGTACCCTAAAATTATGACGCCATTTTTGACCTATGATGACGCCATTATCGTGAATTTTTTGCAGTTTTTAGCTTATTTCAATGTATTTTAAGCCATTTTAGACCTATTTTTACCTTATTTTCGCTTTTTTTGTCCCTTTTCCCTTCTTTTTTTCTCCCCTGCTTGCCCTCCCCCCTTTAAAAAAAGTTGCCCCCCCCTGTGCCTCCCCGTTTTGGAATTGCCCCCTCCCCCAATAAAACCCCGGGGAGGGGGCAGAGCACAGGTTTTTAATTTAAGAGGTTTTGCTACAATTAAAATTAACCCTTTGGGATTTTTTCGCCCCAAAACCACTGCATAATCGCAGAAGGTATGCCCAGACCTGTGCACGGTCTGGAAATGCCCCCTCGTTTTATTGGAGGATTTGCCCCCCCCCCCCGTTAAAGAATGAAAAAGTACCCTGAAATAATGACGCCATTTTTAACTTATGATGACGCCATCATCGCAAATTTTTTGCAGTTTTTAGCCTATTTCAATGTATTTTAAGCCATTTTAGACCTATTTTTACCTTATTTTCGCTTTGTTGTCCCTTTTTTCTCTTTTTTTTTCTTTCCCCCCTGCTTGCCCCCCCCCCCGTTTAAACCCGGGGGGGCAGTGCACAGGTCTGTATGCCGCGTCAATCCTGCTCAGTGTTTAACCCTGCGTGCGGGTGCGGCATCCGATGGGCGCCAAGCTTAACATTGAGCAGCGGTGACGCGGAATCTCTTCTGCGGATATGCAGCGGAATGAATCCCAAAAAGTTAAAATATTTAATGGATATTTTAAGTTCCAGGCATTTGATGTAGTGTCTATAATGATGTTACGTTTAGAATCTGAATTGACGGAATATTGTTAGCTCCTGGAAAAATTTTATATTTTTCTATATAGTAAGCAATTTCATAAGACTTAATTAAGTATTCATATAGCTAAGGTAATTAATTACTTACACAAATAATTTACAGAACGGAACAATGTAATTTTCAATAAAACAAAAAATAATATTTTAAAACTATTTTAAAAAAAAACTTACAGAAGCAATGTTGGATCCGACTTTGTAGTTGGCGGCGATGTATTTGAGGATGGCGGCCTTGCTGGAACCATTGCGCTCCTTCAGACTGTTGATGGCTGCCTTGATCATGGCGGCATAGGTGGGGTGACTGGCGACCTTCTTGAGCTTTCCAGTGCTAGTCCGTTTTTTTGGAGTTGTAGCGGTTGCAGACATAATTTCAAAATTCGAAAAAAATCGAAGAAAAAAGCAAAGAAACGAAAGATTAATTTAAATTAATTATTCTGAAATTCGCGTAAATTGAGATTCGGTTGCCATTTTAAGCGCCTCCTTCTAAATTATAGTGCGGAGGGTGCACCTCGTTGCACGCATCTACACAAATTCTGCGCCGAAAACCTGAGCGAAGTATTACAATTGCCGAATCGTAAACGGCTTGAAAACTTGTTTAAATAAATAATATTCCTATTATTTTTTTATACAAAAAATAATAAATATTAGTAGCAAAAAGTATAAAAGACTTTGCAAGCAAGTTTCGTCCCGTTTTACTGATTAGTTTTGAAGTAATTGACTTTTAAAAAAAGTGATTTAAAATTACGTATAAAATATGTTTTAGAAAAATGCTAAATTTGAAATATTGTCAAATAATTTTTCATCATAAATAAATTATAGTATTATTACCAACAAACTAATACACATGAATAAAATTTTTTATTCAATTCAGATATTTTTTTCAGCTAAAATTTTATGTTAAAATATAAACAAATTACGCGCAGGAATAAATTTTCGGACTGATAATGTATAATTATTTTTAATTTTGTAAAATGTTTTTAGAATCTCGAGTTATAATTACTTATGTTTTGTTGAGTCAATCATTGATAAAATGGTACTTCTTTATGCTTAGCGTTGATTAGGTTATGACTTTATTTTTCAGCAGAAACGAAGCTTACAGTTCAGAAAGTGTTATAAGGGGGTTAAGATTTTAAAAAAAATAACATGAACATCTGTATGCTGGACAAAGCATTTTTACCAAAAGACGGAAAGGATCATTATAGCTAAATAATAAACGAAGTGAGTTAAATGAGATATCATTGTAAAACTTACAATTCAGAGAATTATAATAAAAAGATTGAATTTCGAAAAATTAGCAAATGAATCTGAGAAATACAGATATAATTATTTGTCAGCCGTAGTGCTGACACGGGCTACTTGTATGGTAAAAAACTATAATATTAAAATTTGTGGTGAATATACTAATTACTCCTGTTTTTTTCTATTTTATATTAATAATAATAATAGTTCACAAATGTACCCAGACTTTTAGTTATGGCCGCTTTAAAATTTTACGCCCATTAAATTATGTTTTTTAAAGTTATTGTTCTTTTCATTAAAACACAAAAAAATTCAAAACAATGATAGCTTCTAAAAAACAAGCGCTAATTATTTTTTTTAAATAGTCATATCTTGTTTTGTCATTGAAAGGGTCATTTTTAAATAAGAATTAATTAAATTCATAGATTGAATTCATAGAGTGTTAGCTATATACTGATTCTAATATAATATAATTTCCACAAATATTTCGAGCTACACCCATTAAATATTTTGAATGTACACAATATACTTTTTTTAATTTTTCAATGTTTTGCGAATTACAACCGTAAAAAAGTTTTTTAATTGCTTAAAAGTAGAATACAATTTTTTGTATCCTAGTGCTTCACAAACTTCCGACATACGGACTGACCTAGAAAGCTCGCAAGTTCGAAAACTTTCGTTTTAATTTTTGATATTTTTGCACTCAGTTTTTTGAAGTTTCACAAAAATAATTTGAAAAAAGTTGGCGATTATTGTGTGGCTCTGGTTCTTCTGCATCAAACGCGAAAATCTTTCGCCTTTTACTAAAGATTTCCGTGCAGAAGAGCAACTTATGAGTATGTTACATTTTTCGTTGCTCCATTATTGGGGCTTGATTAGTGACTCCGGCTGAATTAAGTAATAGTTTACTTTAAAAAAAAAAAAAACCGCATCGAGATGTATACCAACGGGAACGGGACACGAGGGTACTGGACTCGAAGGTACTGGGCTGAAAAAAATTTCGTTCATCACAACCTCGTAGCAAAATCGATTCATTATGCAAGGGAGACACGAGGGTACTGGACACGAGAGTACTGACGAGCAAAAAACATAACCTTCCCGCATAAATCGGGATAAACTTATTGCATAACAATGGTTTGTTTTACTTAAATATCATAGTTTGTTTGACTGACTTTTGAAATGAAATGAAAATCTTTATCAATACTTAGATATTAGGCAGAACTAAATTAAAGCAAATTTTTACAAAGAACAAGGTATCACAACACAGCATAAAACAAAAAAAACTACACATTATTAAAATTCAGTATTAATTTAATATTACAATAAGTCGGTGGGAATGAACATTAAAACTTCACAAATGTAATGACATCTACTGAAAATAATAAGGTAGTAAAATAATCAAACTGCCAAATAATAATATAAAAGCATGATAAAGGGAGATAACACAAAGAGCCATAAAGGCTACTAATAAATGTGTCTATCAAAATTGGTAAAATTTTCAGTTTAAAATTAAAATCCTTAAGGCTGAAATTTAGGGCGTAACCGCTCGCCGTCAGGAAGAAATAAAGAATGAACGCTTGGGAATAAAAATAATAAAAAAAAGTTTTCAGAGATGATGTAACCAATTATTATTAAGTTGCGCCAGGTGTTTCTCTCCACGTGATATTTTCTCAAAGAACGAGTGGTTATTTTACCACCTAGTCAATTTCACCCTGATAGAATTCATCTTTAGTCTATTAATCAAATTTTTAAAAATTTTAACTGATTTGGGATGAACCACGTGTTGAGGTAACGAATTGCAGTATTTAACGCTACGTGATCCAAAAGAGAACATTTTAACATCTTTTTTAGCTTGGGGTAAACACAATTTTAGGTTATGGTTGTTTTTGCCCACGAAATTTCCCCATTCATAAAAATCTTTAAATTTTAAGTCGTTCATTTTGTTTATTATATTATAACACATCACCAAATCAAATTTTATTCCCCTTACTTCTAGCGAATTTAAGTTCAGAAATTTTAATCTTTGTTTGTAATTTAACTCATGTGAAAGACCGCATCTTTGGATTAATCTTCGCGTAAAATAACGCTGAACTCTTTCAATTGTATCAATGTCTTTAAATAAATAAGGGCACCAAACTTGACTCGAATATTCCAGTATAGGCCTAGCAAATGATTTAAACGCAGTTAAAAAAGCTGTCAAATTTTTTGTTTCAAAACAGCGGAAAAGCATATTAATTATAGCAAGCGCTTTTTTAGCAATAGTGTTACAGTGTTCACTTGGCTTAAGATCTGAAGTTACTACAATACCTAAATCTCTAGCTTCATTTTGACAACTGAGTGATATATTTCTTAGCTTTAATGGAAGTTTAGGGTTCTGGTTGCCCATATATATTACGCTATATTTATTCTCAGCAATAGTCAGCTGCCACTTACAAGCCCATAATTCTAAATTATTTAGATCAGTTTGTAGCAATCTCTTCGTTTCGCTTTTATTTCGAATTTGAAAAAGTTTCACATCATCCGCAAACAGTTTGCAAGATACATGTTTAATCTCATCAGTTAAGTCATTTATGAAAAGTAGAAAAAGCAAAGACCCAAGTACAGAACCTTGCGGGACTCCTAAAATAACATTTTTTAAAGAGGAGTTATAATCTCCAATTACTACACGCTGCTGTCGATTATGTAGAAATGCAGATATAAAAGCGGTAGGATTATAAAAATAAAATTTTTGAAAAGACATAAAACAAAAGAAATAATCTTATAACATTAAAACATTTTCGTGTAATTTGTCTACATTTTCTTGCATGTTTTTATATAATAATTAGCTTTAAAAATGCTGAGAATTTATGAGGCGAGTCTAAAAATAATAAACATTAAGGTTTTTGTTATGCTTTGATTGTGCTGTCAAAAAACTTTTGTGGTTATTTTTCGTGGAGTCTAGAAAAAATGAATTAATAATTTTACTGTTAATAACCTTTCAAAAACATTTTAGTAAAATATTTTCCGAAAAACAATTGCTTGCCTTTTTTAACAGTATATTATTCGGTATTTTTTAGAAGTACACTATTTTTGAAATAATATGATAAAGTTTAGCTTAATTTTTGGGTTTTGCTTAGGCTTAGGGAAATAAAGTTTACCGTGCAATGGGTTTCGAAGACTCCCAAAGATCCTGTTTGAATATTTTACTCACGACTCTATACTTAGATTGAAATGCATAAAATATCATGCATGAAAAATCTTACAATTGTATGTTTTTTATTAAAAGCATATTTTGTTTGCCTTGTCTTAAATGATCAACATGTGTTCAGGTGAATTCCTTAAGCTAGAGTGAATTAAAAAAGGCAAGAAGTTATTTTTTACATTTCTACTGCTACAATCTATTTGCAGAAGTTATTTTTTCCAAAGATTTTCTCAAAAAAACTAAATTATTTTAATCAAGAGTCGACGAAAATAGTCTAAATATAAAAATGACAGCAAAAAAACTGCAATTCGCTTTGTATTTTCGTACGAGTATGTTTTAGAAAAAAACAATAATTTAAATATAACTTTTTGGCGTTCTCATTCCACTCATGATTGTTATTAATTCTTTGGTTTTTTAAAGGCAGGGTTTCGAAGCTTCAGAAATTCGGAGATAGCTTCAAACATTATCCTTGTTTTTATTAAAAAGTGATGGTATAAACTCTGTGTATAATAACCTTTAAAAATGACATGTTTTAGTATGATGTTTTTTAAGCAATTTACGTAGTTTTTTATTATTAACTTGTATTATATTCAAGCAAGAAAAAATGTTATTTATAATTAAAAACCAAGCGATTTTATGTAACGTTTAATTGTCTACAGGTTTAATTAATTTAATTTTAAATTAAACTTCTATTTATTTCCAATTACGCTATGTTTTTAGAAATAATAAACATATTTTCTTTTTCATTACATTATTTTTAATATTGTTGGAAATAAAAAAATAAAATGAACATTATTACAAGAATAAATAATCTACTTATCTTTAAACAAAAAAGGAAAAAAAACAACAAAGTGTCAAATGCAAATGTTTACAGATTTTATTAAAAAAGAAACTTTGCTTGCTCACTAGAATTGTCGCTTTCTGACAGCCTTTTAAGGCTGATTCATACTTATAACAAAACGTCTTTTGGACAAATACAGCGTAAAAACGTCTTTTGGACTTTGTCCAAAGGACAAAGTCCAAAAGGACAAAATCCAAAGGACAATGTGTTCATAGTTTCTTGTCCTTTGGACTTTTCCCTTTGGATTTTGTCCTTTGGACTTTGCCCAAAGGACAAATTTTAAGTAGCGTTCATACTTCGTCCTAAGGAAAAAGTCCAAAGGATGTTTTGGCTTGTCCAAAAAACGTTTTGGTTTTTCTTGAATTGTTCTTTGGACTTTGTCCAAAGGACATTTGTTCATAAGTATGAATCAGCCTTAAGTGTAATTATAACAATTATATATTATTAAAAAATAAGTTTTATTAAAGAAACAAGACCAATGAAAATAAAAAAGTGGCTCCCTTAAAACTTATGTAACATATCAAGGAGAAATAAAATAATATTTTTGAAAATACAATAAATGTTTTTGAAACGTATTTAATATCTATAAACACGTTTAATTTTAAAAAAATGTAGCTTTGTACAAACAATGTGTGCTAAAAATTGTTTGTGGAAACTTTTTATCAATAAAAGAGTTTTTATTTCAATGCATAGAATAAAAAAACAAATTTTATTTCAATGCATAAATTAAGAGTTTTCGCAATACATTATGACATATTGTTTTTTTACGAAAAAATATTTTTACAATAATAATAACAATATTAATAATATGAGTTCAGAATTGTACCGAGGATATTTAGTTATGATTGCGATAAAATTTTACACTCATAAAAGCATGTTTTTTTGTGCTGTCATGAATACGCTTAAAAATTCCAAACAATATAGTAACTTTTAAAAAAAAACATGTGCGCTAATATTTTTAAAATAACATATCTTGTCTTGCAATTAAATGGGTCATTTTAAACGAAAATTAATTAAATTCGTAAAATTAGAATTTTAGCTATATACTGATTCTGATATATTTCACCAAAAATCACCCTTTTGTACTGCGAGCTATACCCAATAAATTATTTCTGTGCTTTTCTTTTTTGTACACTATACTTTTTAAATTTTTCAATTTTTTTAAAGTTACAACCGCAAAAATCATTTTAAACAATTTTTATATCCTATGTAGTACTTCACAGACCTCCGAAATACGAACTGACGTAGAAAGTTCCCTAATTCGAAATTATCGCTTTGATTTGTGATATTTTTGCACTCAGTATTTTAGGTTTCACATAATTAATTAAATAAACATTGACGATTATACGGTGGCTCTGGTTTCTCTGCATCAAACGCGAAAATATTTCGCCTTTTACTAGAGATTTTCGTGCAGAGGAGCAATTTTATTTATGAGTATTTTACATTTTTCGTTGCTCCATTTTATTGGAGCTTAAATAATGACTCCGGCTTATTTGAGTAATAGTTTACAAAAATCAAAACAAATTTTGCATCGAGATATTTTACAACACATATCACGCCGGGTTTAAATAATCTTTCACGTTGTTTTAGATTCAAAACTTTTGAAGGGATTTATGCAAAAATGCCAAAAAACCGCCATATAAAATTGCCATGATCCTTATTTGGTTTTTCAGAAATACTGATATTTCAAAGGAAACACAATTCTCAAAGCTTGCTAGATAAATTTTAAAATAAGGTAAATTTGTTTAAACTATTTTCTGTTTTTTTAGCGATACAGGGAAAATTTTGACAAAAAAATTTTCGTTTGAGCTCTTATAACTTTTGAACGCGCTGCGATCAATATGCAAATATTTAGCCTTAAGGTCCTTGAATTTTTGGCTACCTCCTGAAAAAATTTTTTTCAAAAATTCAGGGGAAATTTGTTTCCGCCGAATTTCTAACGTTTTATCATATGAGTCCTTACGCTGAAAATTTTTGTACAGATTGCCCATACTTTCCTAAGTTCAAAAATATATAATTTGTTAGGGGTAACCTACTTGGGTGGGTACCCCGAGAGGTTAAAGGGGTCAATTTTACGATTTTTGCTAAAATTCTTTGTAAGGGGGGTAGGAAGTGCACTTTTTTGCATAATGCTCAAAAACTGTTAGAGCCACAGGTTTAAGACCGGGCGAATTTATGTGGAATTTTATGTTCTATATTTTGGTGACAGTCAAACAAAATTGTTATGCCCTAAGGCACTGCAATAGGTGACCCATACAAATTCAACTTTTGACACAGCCCCTCTACATAGGCGAGTAATATATCATTAAGCTCTCGGCGTGCTAATTTCAAATCTATAAAAAAATTTGGCTCTAAATAGGCAGGTAAACAAAATACAGACTCCTTTGTACCCCTAAAATTAGTAAGGGGTGATTATTTTGCTGTTATTATTTATAAGTCGTGTTTATATTCGTTTGAAAGCTCAAAGCGTGCTAGTGTTGTAAAAAGTTACTTTTACTTTTACTTAAAGTAATAAAAGTAACGGATTTTGGATTACTTTTACTTTTACTTTTACTCGACTTTTAAAATTTCAAATACTTTTACTTTTACTCTTACTCGACTTTTGAAATTTCAAATACTTTTACTTTTACTCTTACTCGGATTTTCCACTGCAAATACTTAAATTAATTTAAGTAAAGCTTAAGTAATTTCAATGGGTTGATTTCCTATGGGCTTGTTGTAAAGTAAATGGCAAAAGACATTTTTTTATGCCGCTAACACGCTAAAACCATTTATTTTGACTAAAAAACTTATTAAAATGATAATTATGCATAAAATTAGCAAAAAAACTTTAGAACGGAGCTCTGGAGCTCCAAAAACCGGTATTTTGCTCCGGTTCAAAATTACTTTTATTATACTTTTACTCTTACTTTTACTTAAAAAAATAGGTCTTACTTTTACTTTTACTTTACTTAAATAAAATTTTGACCATTACTTTTACTTTTACTTTACTTAAATTAAAAAATCACAAATTACTTTTACTCTTACTTTATTTAAATTAAAATTTTTCAATTTACTTTTACTTTTACTTAAAATAATTCAAAATCAATACTTTTTACAACACTAAAGCGTGCTGATTGCAAAAATATTAAATTTAGGTTAAAATTTTTTATGGTTACTCTGTTACATAACCCCAAATACCCTTAAATGTAAAAACACTGTAAAAATTGGCGGTTTAATTTTTTTTGCTAAAATATATTTATTACACTGTAAATAATCTAAAGATTAGTGCAAAAAATGTTACAACTTTTTTAAAACTTTTTAACTTAACTTTATCTTTTTGTTCAAAAATTTTAAACTTATTCAGAAACAAACGAAAATTCGTTTTCATAATATATTATCAAATAGCCAAATCAGAATTATATTTAATTTAGCCGAACATTATACATGCGTCACGAACACGATAACTTAAACCTGTAGTTTTTTTGGTTTAAAATAAATTTTGTTTTGTTATTTTTTGGTAAGAAATTTGCACAAGCCCGTTTTATTAATAATTATTACTTTTTTTAATCTAATTTTTTTGGTCTGACTCGGAATTTTCCAGTCTAATTTCTCTAATCCGAGCATATCTATTTATTTGAATTTACTGAAACATTACTGAAATTAGTAATACATCTCATTTGTGTTTTTTGCCTCTACTCTATTTTAAAAATAAGTTTGTCCTTCTTACCATCCTGGCACAAACTTCCACTAAGTTGACGCGATTGAGTAAAATATTTCTCGAGATGACAAATCCAGAAAATCAAATATTGATTTGCCATTGTATTTCAGATGTTTTAACTAAAGATGATCCGAAAACGGGTGGAAAGCTTTTATGATGAAAATGAACGCTTTAACCTTGGTTGCTGTTTTAATAAATCAAATATTTTACAATTTTTGCACTTTTGTCTAAATCTTTAAGTAAGTACCTTTTCTTCTTTAAGAATTTGAATAACCGCAACAATATCGTATTAGTTTTGCTATTTTTTTCGTTATTTAAAATGTTTTTAGTAAGCAAATAAAAATTGTTTTAATAAAATTTGCTAGTTTTATAGAAAAAAAGCGTTTAAATTTATTATCTGGTTGACGTAAAATTAAATGATAGGCATGAAAACATCAAAAATTGTGCGGTTATGCACCTGCATTTTCAAGACTATTTCTAGCGTATTAGATAAGTTAAGAGAAAAAAAAAGTAATTTACAAAAAAAAATTTGACAAAATAATCTATGGTGTCACTTTTTAATTATTTATGAAGTTATTCCAAAAATAGGGCATAGCTTTGGAGTTGTTATTTCATTGATTTGCGGTCGTGTTTCATGATTTAATAAAATTTGATTTTTATGTTTGCCCGTGGCTTGCCCTTTTAATAATCAATAAAGTTTTTATTTTTACTGAAAAGATCATAAAGTCAGCCGTGGGTGAAATGCTAATTTTAAACTTGTGGAAATGTTTTGGTTTGGTTCAAAAAGCTTAATAAACATGACACACCACCAGCAAAGCCTATTTTTTGGAATAAATTTTATGGTTTTTCGACTGGATTGAATATTGATCAAAACATTATTATAGTAATAATGTAATAAAATACTTTTACTAATGATACATAAAATAAATATTATAAGGGGGTATTTTTTAAATTAAAGCCATTAGGATTAACGAAAAGGATAACTATACATTGCATCTTAATTATAACTCAGGTGGTTCTTGCATTGTGCGAATTATAATAAATAAATAAATGTCAGCCGTGTGCTTCGTTAAAACAAAAATTATTAAAAGCAATTAAAACAAAAAAAAACTAGCGCACGGTTTCACACCAGAGAAATCGTGGGCATCCTACAAAACGCTTATAGGTTTTTTACGTTATAGGCACCTTGCACTGGAACTCGGTTTATACATGAAGTCTGCAATATACATAAGCGTCACATAATGAATAATTACCATATCTCCTACTTATCTTTCGTAGTATGCAGATCAACCGATCGAAAGCGTGCGAAATTTTGATCCGTTGATCTGCATACTACGAAAGATAAGTAGGAGATACGGTAATTATCCATTATGGTGACGCCTATTTATATTGCATATTTCATGTATAAACCGAGTTCCAGTGCAAGGTGCCTATAAAAAACCCAACGGTTTTCTAGACCGGCTTTCAGGAAACCGGTCTCTGAGTGTTTGTTTTGGGAAAGTGAAAGAAAAAACCGAAGACGGGAAGAACCGATAGATAAAATTCAGTGTGTGTTTCTTCGATTTTATCAATTTTATCCTATCAACAGCCTATAAATTTTATGTTTACTATTAAACATATTTGTGCTGAGAATAACTGTATTAACTTTGTTTGCACTTTTTTCACTAAAACATTTCCAAATTTTACAAAAACGTAACTTTCTAATGGGACAAGAAACTTGTTTGTAAATTTTACAAACTGTTCTGAAAAAATTTTAAAAAAATTTTCACCGGCAGGAATCGAACTTTAATCCTTTGCATGCAAGTCTCGGACCCTAACCACTAGGCCAAATCGACAGCTTTGGATAATGAAAAAATGAGGCTTTATAAACAAAAGTGTTTTTGTAAAAGTTTAAAAACAACATGGAAATTTTTATCAAGTCTGATTTATTTGGAACCGAAACAATATTCAATCCCGCCCATTCGCTTCCGGACAATTCGCTCCCGGGACAATTTGCTTTCTGAGAAAATCAATTATTGGATATTATAGGAGGGACAATTCGCTCCCTGAACAATTCTCCTCCGGTAGTTTTTATATACGCAAATCTTATCAAACCTACTTCATTAGGGACAATTCGCTCCGGCGATTGTTAATGAACTCGATTCTTATAAAACTTACTTTATTGGGGGACAATTGGGTCTTTGTACAATTCGTTTTTGATTTTTTTAATATTTATTTTACTGTATTTATATTTATTCCTTTTTTAAACTTATATTTAATCACGGATTGTTTGTGCAAAAGATAAGATGGCAGCCGAGCTTTCCTCCAAAACAAGTCACTTCCACAGGATACGTCGCCAGTGCAATTTTTAATGAAAAACTTATTTCTAGTACTTTTGTTTACTCTTTGTTGTTATTGATTATTTTCTGATTATAGTAAACAATAACCGATTGCACGGATAAACTAATTCTCGCAATAATCAAGGATTTATTAAAAAACTTTGCATTAACAGTTTATTTGGTGCAAACGCAATTCGTTTTTTATGAAACCTTTTCCAAAATGATGAAATTTTTTTATTTTAGAGATATTTTTCATAAACGGATATAAATTAATAAACGGTAAAAAAAATAAACTTCAGGTTCCAGAAAGGCTTATATTTTTTCAACTTCAAAATTTCAGGATTTAAATTCATATTTGTTCTTTTCCTTCTATTCTATTATTATACGAACTATTTTTTTAGTCATGTCCCTCCGAGATTCTTGCTGCGGTTTTTTTCGCTTTTCGAAACTCCGTAACCATCGGAATTTCACCTTATTTTTCTGCTAAATTCATAAATAATTAAGGAGCAGTGCCATAAGATATTTTGTAAAAAAAATTTATGTTAAGAACATTTTTAACCTTTAAAAATAAAAAAATAGTCCTAAAATGCGGATAAAATAATTTAAAGCATGTTTTAAGTTCAAATAAGTTTGAATGCTATTAGAGGTAACTACATCACTAAATCGAAAGCTTAATTAAAAAAAAACACACAACTAAGCGCTTCAGAGTCAGAGAATGAACCCGGCGACTAATTGATGCATACACATAAAACCCGGTGGAAATTTACAGATCACAAATATTATTTTTATTGATCATAATTACTATTGTTATTTCCACACCAAAGAATTAAAACCTTAAAAATTTGTATAAAAAAAGTAATTATAACAATAATAAAAACTAAAATATTAATCAATACAAAGCTGCTTTTAAAGACACTCATAAAATTTATTTCATATAGCATGTAAAACATAAAACTTCATTCACAAAATTAAAAAAAAATTTTAAATTTAACAAACACTTTTAAGATTTTCACATAAAGTTTACCCAAAAATGTATGAAGCATTATTGCGTGAGGCAACTGCGGACTAACTATATTTAATATTAACAAATAGCATAACGTTTAGTTACCCAATTAAATAAAAGAGAACGATTTAACTAAATTTGTTTGCAATTTATTCCGGAAGCCAGAATACCGGAAAAAATTTGATGAATCCATCGTCGTTTCGTTATAAAAGCTTAAGTTTTAAATTTCTGATTCGTTTGAATTATGCATAATTTTGAAACAGACTTTCAGTTAGATAACATGATTTACGGTCGATGAATCCGAAAAAACTTAGAGCTGGAACTTCGTGCAAAAGATAGAAAAATGGGAAACTTTTTAGCCGTAAGTTGGGAACTTGGTGCCGAAAGTAAAAATTACAAAAATTTGTGCCTAAGTTTAAATCTAAGCCAAAACTAATTTTTTTCTTAAATACTAAGTTTCTAATAGTATCGCGGCTCTACATTTCTAAAAAATTCCGACGGCTCAAGTTCCCAACGTGTGGTTCCAAAGAAAGACCGTTTTCCTAAACACGGTAAAAAGCTACTAATGTGGGACTTTTGCAAATAAATTTCCCTACGTTTGAAAAATAAATATGAGGCCACTAACTATATACTTTTTTATTTAAGAAAAAATTTCTTATCACTAGTGTACATAATACAGCCCTGTATGATGTGCATTAAATTTAATAAATTTAAACAAGCAATAAAAATTGTAATATGTGTCATTTGATATCTAGTATTAACGGTGGGCACAATGAGACCTTATTTTCTGTTTTATTTATTTATTACCGGAAAAAATTGTCCATAAAAAGGCGTTATACAATTTGGGCTTAAAAAACCTTGCGAGCAAGGAGATGAGCAATGCATTTTTAAGAAGTAAGATGTCCAGGGAGCGAATTTTCCAGGGGGCGAATCGTCCACAATGAAGTAGGTTTAATAAAAATTGCGTTTACCAAAACTCCCGGGATTTATTAAAAAACTTGGCATTAAGTTTTTTTGGTGGAAACGCAATGTGTATTTTATGAAACCTTTTCCAAAATGACGAATTATCCAAAATGACGAACTTTCCAAGATGTCGAGGAAGCAAATTATCCAGGGAGCGATTTGTCCGCAATGAAGAAAGTTTAATAAAAATTGCGTTTAGAAAAACTCCCGGGAGCAAAATGTCCAGGGAGCGAATCGTCCTTCCTACAATTGAAGACCTTATTTCTAAAATGTCCCCCAGAATAAGTGAAGCATTTTCACTCACGACACCCTATCATGTCACGGTAGAGCTCAATTCGTTTAATTGAACGGATTTCGCTCACAATCAATTGCGCGAGTTTTGCCGCTCATTCCAGCCATATCCTCTCATACCTGTTCACAAACGTATTTTGGTTTTCGACTCGCGATAAATTCCGCTCGCCACGTGTGTAAAACAAATCCACGCACTGACGAAAAAAACCTTGGATCCCTTGCTGTTTCCATTAGTAAACGCACCTTAATATTACACTTCAAATATTGGGTGGAAAACATGTTTTTTTGAAACCCAAAACACTCAGAATTTAACATGATTGCACCTTATTTATTAAAGCTGTTTTAATGAATATGCCAAAAGTATCGACAGGAGCTAAATTACGGTTTTTACTAAGTATAAAAATACTAAATTTTGTAGAAAACCACTGCAAAAAGTGGAATATAAAATACTAAACGTAACACGTATAAAAATATTGAGTAACTGTAAAAGTAAAATTGGCTAAAATACTAAATTTTGTTGAAAACGACCGCGAAAACTGGAATATAAAACACTACAAGTTTAAAAAATAAAGCAATTTTACTTTATATTTTAATTCTCAAAACGAGCTCTCAGTAGATTTTAGGCTCTAAGGTTGTTCGCGAGTTAAGCTATTACTATATAAATATATTTTATGCTACTTTAAATAGAGATTTTGTATTTTAAAAAGGAAGTCGCTTGTTCGAATATCGTGGGGTAGTTGTTTTTATTTAGTTTTGGCAGCAAAAAAACTAAAATAATTAAATTTGAACGTAATAAAAAATTTTAACGTTTTTTATTTTTTTATAAGAAAGTTAATTTACTGAAAAAAAATTAAAATAAAAACATATGCCATTGTTCAAACTGATTTTTATGTATGTTTTTTTGCTTTCCGCACGAATAGATTTAACATAATGAGGCAATATAATAAATAATAGTTTGTTTCTTTTTTTAATTTCAAACAAGTTTCCTAATATTTAAATATTTTTAATCTTATTTAATCTTAAAATATGTTTTAAGTTATTCTGTCCACATTTAAAGATTATTTTTATTGTATTTTTCTTAATAAGATTTAAACAATCTTAGTCTACAAAAAATTTCCAACATAATATTATTTACTATTTCTTTAATGTGTATATTTTTTCGCGGGATGGGATCTATGTTCAGAGTATGGACGAGAAGTTAAAATTCATTAACTTGCTTGTACAGCTAAAATAGTGTATAAAATTATGAAATTTTGTTAAAAATGACTAATAAAAATAGAATATAAAACGCTTAATGCGAAGGTTTTGCATTTTGATGCAACACATAATATTTATCCCAAAAATTTTATTTCGAAAAATAATTATTTTTAAGTTCATATTGCTAAATTATTTGTAATTTAACACACGTGGCGAGCAGAATTTACCGCGAGTCGAAAACCAAAATACGTTTGTGAACAGGTATGAGAGGATATGGCTGGAATGAGCGGCAAAACTCGCGCAATTGATTGTGAGCGAAATCCGTTCAATTAAACGAATTGAGCTCTACCGCGACATGATAGGGTGTCGTCAGTGAAAATGCTTCACTTATTCTGGGGGACATTTTAGAAATAAGGTCTTCAATTTATCCCACAATTGATTATTCTAGGAAGCGAATTGCCCCGGGAGGGAATCGTCATGGGGACGAATTGTCCCCAATTCATATTAGGAGGTTGCTCTATGGAATTCACAAAACCGTAGCTCCGGGAACATCACATCTCACTTAATTTTGTTTGCGAAAAGTCATGCACACAAATCGAATTGGGAACAATTTTGCTTCCGCCAAACTTATTGCTATAACGTTGCTTATGAGTAGCACCGGAGATTGTAGCAATCCAGCAAAATTGCAGCCTAATTTGAGTGAATGTGAAAAACAAACCAAACTTATGGTGTACAATGCGGAGGTTGACGATGTTTACTCTGATATTATTAGTGTTTCATAGGTTCACTTTGACTAAACCCGTGTAAATTAAGCGAATTGATGGCCTCGGTAGGATTTGCACCTTTTGAAATGTAGGAAGTTTTAACGAGCTGTAAAATTTTAAGTAAACTGAATAAATAGTTCGTTAAATATCAATTAATAGTAGCAACTTATGAATGTGGCAGTATATTACTCGGTGAAATGTATGTAACAAAATGTTTTTGCTGTGTTGTAATAAACAAACTTTAGTTTGATTTTACTGAATTACTCAGCAAATAAAACGCGCCATAATTTATGAAATGTCTGTACACACAGTGCACACAAAACACGACCTCGAAATATTAGAGAAGTTATAAAATTACCGTGCGATTTTTAACACGAAAATTGCACCTATATGCCATGCCGGAGAAAACTAAGAAAAATGTTAATAGCGCAAATTGTTTTTGTCATCAATTTTGATCTGAAATTGTATAAAGAATAATCTAATTATATATTATTCCGCTCACTTTTAAAGCTTATGTTTAAAAAATGTACACAAAAAAATAGCGCTATAACGGTAAGACACGGTTTTATAATGACTCAGGAATTCAAAATTGAACAGGTCCTTACTAGAATAATATAAAACAAATTTATCACCGTTTCAAAAATAAATTCAAAGAGTCCGGGATTACAAAAAGAGCGTAGTCAGGAAAAATAAATTACCCGTTTAGAAATTAAATTAAAAAAAGTTGTTTTTGTTTTAATTATGGCGCTCGGCAAACTAAAATTAATTCTAAAACTTCTTAATTAAGTTTTTGTAATCTATTTAGTGTTTAGTATTCTAAAGGTTCTGAAAGTATATTTTGGTTCTGAAATGTTTCTAAAAACGTCAAAAACCTACGGTTTGATTTGGTTAGCTATCAAAACCGATTACGCTCTTGAAAACATAGCAATATAACACTATAAATAAGCATGCATTAACGCATGCAAGACCAGCCAATGCGCAGCATTGAAAGAGGAATAAAGTTCAGTTTTTTTGGTATAAAATGCTGGAGAGTTTTTAAACAGTGTCAAAACTGTTTATTTTTTGGCGGCCTTTTTCGGCGACTTCTTGGGAGAAGCTTTCTTTTTGGGAGAAGCGACTTTCTTCTTGGGGCTGGCTTTCTTCTTAGGGCTCTTGGGCTTCTTTGGTGACTTGACCTTCTTCGCTTTGGGGGCCTTCTTGGCTTTGCCTATAAAAAACAACAATAACTAATAAAATATATAAATAGAAGTTATCCTAAAAAAAACACTGTTATTTAATAAGCAAAACATAAAACTAATTTGAGAATAATTTAATCGATTCAAAAACTGGAAAAAATAACAAAAGTCGGCTTTAAATACCAATGACATGATTGCTTAAAGCTAGTTTGGAATTTATTGTGAAGTGTTTAAAACTGAACAAAGATGGAGATTTAATTTTAAATTAGAAATAGAAAAGTAGAAAATAAAAGTGAAGTAAACATTATGCAGATAACATAAACGTACTGGGCGATTTCTTGGCGGAGGGTTTGCGGCCGGCCTTCTTTGCTTTGGGTTTTCTTGCCTTCTTGACGGCCTTATCGGCGACACGGAAAGATCCGCTGGCTCCCTTGCCCTTGGTCTGCTTCAAGAGACCGCTCTTGACTCCACGGTTAAGGGCTAGTCTGAGGTGGGAGTTGATCTAAACAAATTAAACATAATGAGAAAAGTCTTAGAATACCAAACAGCCTGAAAAACGTTTAAAAACAAAACAATATATATATACAATAGTAATAAAATATATAAAGATAAAAAATAAAGCTTACTGAAGCGATGTTGGATCCGACTTTGTAGTTGGCGACGATGTATTTGAGGATGGCGGCCTTGCTGGAACCATTGCGCTCCTTCAGACTGTTGATGGCTGCCTTGATCATGGCGGCATAGGTGGGGTGACTGGCGACTTTCTTGGGCTTTCCAGAACTGGCCCGTTTCTTGGGGGATGCAGCGACTGCAGACATGATTTTTCGGGATTTCGAACGAAAACGAAGAACAACAATCGAACAAAGGATTAGAATTAATGGATGCCATTTTTGCGCGTCTCTTTCTATTTATATATACGCGCGCGCACCTCGTCGAACGCATCTGTGTAAATCCCCCTTTCGCGCGGGTGACGGAAGCATTACAATTGCCGAATCGTAAATGGCTTTAAAACTTCTTTAAATAAATAATATTCCTAAAGTACTTTTTGAATAATTTTTATGAAATTAGGTTAACAAGACTTTGGGCGACTTATTACTCAAATTTTATTATGTTTTGCGGTTTAGTTTTTGAATACTGGCTACTTTAACAAAAGTGTTTTAAAATCAAGTATTAAATACAGTTTACAAAAATAGTTTATTTAAATTGGTTTTGAAAATTTTTTTATTACAAATGATTTAGTACTATAGCCAAAAGTCTAATCCACATGTACAAAAAATTTTAACCAGATTAGTTGTTTGTTTATTTCAAAATGTAAAGTTAAATTAGGATCAAATTACGCACTAGAATAAATTCGAATGCAATTCGTTTGACATGTTTAAATTGTATTTATTATTTTATGTTTTTTTGAAATTTGTATAATTTTAAAATTTCAGCGACAACTACTTATGTTTGAACCAGTTAGTTTTTATCATATTTTATCAATTAGTTTATACACTGCGTTAAAAATTTGTTTTAGAAGATGGTAAGAGTTTTTTCAGATTATTAGATTTTAATTTCCAAATTGTACTCAAACCAATTATTATTTGAAAAAAGATTTATATTGTCAATCGATTAAAAATTTGTAAAAAAATGTTAGCATTTGTTTTTACGAATAAAATACACAATCAAAAACTTTAAGGAAATTAATGATTTACAAACGAAAATCTTGTTATATATCTAAATAAAATAAGGCTCACATCCAAATGTCTTTTATATATAAAAAGTTATAATCACAAAAATCTTCAAAAACACAAAAATCAAAAAAATTTGTTTGTTTTTTTATCGAAAAAAATCAAAAATCAAAAATGCACTTGTGTTTTTTATAATTTGATTACAATATATAATTTATAATGTGATTGCTAAAAATAAAATGAAATTCTAACTCTATAAAATTTTCAACCATTTTTTCAAAAATTATTTTAGGTTTTCAAAATCAATAATTTATTCCGTGTGTATTTCGAGATATATGTAACTTTGTGTTAGCTACTAAAAAATTTTAAGCCTATTTTTAGTTACACAATTCAATAAAAATAGTACAAATTGAGAAATTATTTTACTTAAACTAAATATAAAGAGAAATTTTCAAAATCGTTCTATACAATAATTTAATAAAGTATCTAATACAAACTACAATTAATTATGTTATTGTATATTGGTTTACATTTAAAATTAGCTGTATTTAGTCATAGAGTAGTTGTGCTATCTTATTTACAGATTGGCGGGAAATATAGCAAGTCTTAAAGATTTGGTGTGGCGCAGCTCTGTTGACGCATAAGTCCGCAGACTTTTAACCTTGACACGACAGATAATAGATATCTCCTATACAGATTTTAAAAAAAACATTTAATTAACCGAGAACAGTACATTGATTTCATAAAATTGCAAGGCGTACTTTTTTTAATTAGAAACACCCTAAACTGACTCGTTTTTTCGAACTAGTTGAAAATTTAAATATTTTAAATCAATAAAATTCATTCAAAGCAAAAAATTCTATGAATTGTTTATATTTTTATAAAAGAAATATTTTGCTTATAAAATTTTTAGAAATAATTAACACGTCTCTAAAATGTGTGATGTTAAGTATTACAAAAAATTCAAAAACTGTTCCAATGTTTTCACGCTAAAAAAGCGGACTCAGTCCGCAACGAATATTGCACAAAATTCTTAACGAATAATGCATAAACTTAGCAAATGAAAACTATGTTTTTTAAACTTGGTAAATATTTTGAAATAAAGCAAACAATGCAAAAACAATTTTGACAAGTGATTTTGCGATCACTTTATTTTTTGTGTAGGCAAAAACTATCGATTACACTAAAACGATTGCTGAAAACTTAACTCACTTGAACGCTAATGGTATATAAAAATTGGGTTGCCCACGACTCGCTCCCGCCGACTCGCTCCCGGCCCAACTCGCTCCCAGCCCAACTCGCTCCCAGCCCAACTCGCTCCCAGCCCAACTCGCTCCCAGCCCAACTCGCTCCCGGCCCGACTCGCTCCCAGCCCAACTCGCTCCCAGCCCGACTCCGTCCCAGCCACACTCGCTCCCAGCCCAACTCGCTCCCAGCCCAACTCGCTCCCAGCCCGACTCGCTCCCAGCCCGACTCGCTCCCGTTTAAAACTGTAAACGCATTTTTATAACAGAATATTAGTTTAGTAAAAAATGTACATATGACACAAAATTATATAACAAAAGGAAGATGGATTTTCCGAAGCCTCAGCCTAAGCCTAAGCCTAAGCCTCTTTACTGTGCGATAAAGCATAATGTCTAATAATACACTGCATCACGCATTGCATCAAATCCATCTTCCTTTTGTTATATAATTTTGTGTCATATGTACATTTTTTACTAAACTAATATTCTGTTATAAAAATGCGTTTACAGTTTTAAACGGGAGCGAGTCGGGCTGGGAGCGAGTCGGGCTGGGAGCGAGTTGGGCTGGGAGCGAGTTGGGCTGGGAGCGAGTCGGGCTGGGAGCGAGTTGGGCTGGGAGCGAGTCGGGCTGGGAGCGAGTTGGGCTGGGAGCGAGTCGGGCTGGGAGCGAGTCGGGCTGGGAGCGAGTTGGGCTGGGAGCGAGTTGGGCCGGGAGCGAGTCGGCGGGAGCGAGTCGGGCCATACCGATAAAATTATATATTTTTAAAATTCTGATAGTTCTTTTAAAATAGTTTTTAGAGGGCGTATTTGCAAATAAGCTATTTACCGGATTTGCTTTTTTAAAATAGTAAAACAATTTTTAATATAAAAAATAAGTAAGTGAACTAACTTTTTTGATTCTTTGCGTAATGCTAAACTTTTTTATTGTTACTGAACTTTGTGAAAGGTTCGTGTGAAGACTACGGTAGTTAGTCTTAAAGAGCAAAAAAAGATGGCGCCTTGCCAACAAAAGAAACAGGAAAAAAGGTTGGCTGAGTCTGTCATATGAAGATTAGACACAAGTGCAAATATGCGAATCTGGGAAAACAGAAGATATTAGTTGCAAAACATAAAATTTATTATTTTCAATTGATTTTTATAAAATTAAATTTAAGATTTCGTTTTTTTAAATAGAAAATTCTGTTGCTTATTATAAAAAATATAAACACTAAATGCAGAAATAAAACAAATTATTTTAGTGTTGTAAAAAAATTTAATCAAAAAATTTTGCCTGGCTGTCTCTTTTGAATACTTAACAACAAACACATTTTGTCGAATAACTGAATAATATTCAAGATATTCTATATAACCGACGCATTGATAACTTTTAATAAGTTTGTTATTTTATGCCAAAAGTCTGAATGTAAAATTTACGGATTTTTGTAATTTAGTAAAAATCCCTATTGAAAAACTTTTTATTAGATATTTTATAAAAAACGCTCGTGACAATATTTTAATTTTCATCTCATGCCCTTCATATATTATATTGGATTAGCTTGACTTATTTACAAATAATTTTTTTTGTTTTTCAAAATTATTGTATATACAGCATTTTTTACATAATAGATTATTAATATATAAAGAAAAAACGTTTGCACTGCAATTTATCTTTAGACCGTAGTTTATGTAATTCCTAAGGCAATATCCATGTTCGAAAAAAAAAGATTTTCAAACAAAACATTGTAAAGGTTTACTGCTATGTTTTGTTTAAAACGATACTAATCATTTATGGTAAAAAAACCGGATGTAAAAAACTGATTTGAATTTTTTTTAATCTTACTTTTTTACAAAATTGTACAAAAAATCAAAATCAATTTTCGCCGTTAAAAAATTAACATTTTTATTCTAAAATAAATAATTTGAAAAACAATTTTGAAAAACCTATTTAATTATATTATTATTTTAATTGTTTTTCAAGTTCGATTGAAAATGGCAACACGATCAGTCAATTTTTGCGCTTTTAAAAATATTTTTTGGGTTAAAAAAATAATTCTTCACTTAAATATTTATTCATACTTTATACTGGAATTTTACTTCACTAAGTTAATATTTGTTAATTCTAAATTAGCGCACAAAAAATTGGATTTTTTTTAATAAAATTTTTCTGGGCAAAATGACGTCAACAAATATCCATATTCTAGGAAATTTTACACAAAGTTTATTATCCCGTGAAATAGAGATTAATTATGATGGTTCCTTTAAAAAAATAAAATATGTGATGCATAGTTTTATTTTATTAATTTTGTAAGTAGAGTTTTTACAAAATTGATGAATAAAAAAATTACATTATCTCACCAATAACAAAGAACGATCTAAAAAAATTGAAAAACATCGTATAAATGGCAATCGTTGCTACACACTAAAGTTTCAAAACATCACCTTATTTTACAAAAAAAAAAGAATCAATTTGAAAAAAAAACTTTGTGTGAAGCTATTAGTTTGTGGTAATCAAAAACTGCCTACAAACAATTGCTTCAGAATACATCGGACTTATTAAAACAAACAAAAACACCATATTGGACATGTATCAACAAAATATAAAATAATAATATATTGTTGAAATAATAAATAGTTTGAATTATTCTATTATATTAGAAAACTTTGCAAAAAACATTATATTGTTACAAAAACACGTGCTCGCGCTTATTTAAATTAAGTGAATATATTTTTTTTTAAATTTTGTTTTTGAAATTTAACACAAAAGCTTACCACACAGTTTTAGCTTAGCAGCAGGTTCAAAAACCTTAAAAAAGTTTTAGAAATATTTAGAGAAAAAAAATACATTCCTTTATTTTGCTGTTTGATTGCAATTATCGAAATTTCTTGACTTTTTTAATTTACCACAAATAACTCAATTAATAATTCAATTTTTTTTTTGACATTTGGAAAATACGGAATAATATTGCCAACCAAATAAAGTGAGAAATTATATAAAATAAACTAATGATTCGCAACAAAATCAGAGTAAGGCTAAAGAACGTTTGCATTTATAAATGTGTAAAATTTATATAATTTTCATATTTATATATTTTTGTAGTTCTAAATTTTTTAAATCGAAAAATGATGTCCATTAAAATCTACAAATAATCAAAACTAAAACTATTTTTAAGTTCTCTTTGTGCAAGACACTTAAACTTTAATAAAGACTTTATTCCGAAACTCCTGCGCTGTTTTTTAAAATTATATAGCTTCGAAAATTTTTTTCTTTTTGTTTTGGTTTAATATAGTTTTATAGTCTTTAAAACTTTTAAATAGTTAGTCAAAACGTGGTAAAATAACGCGATTATTCAATTTCTGACTTTAAAAATCTTGAAATAAGCAATATTCGGTATTTTTATTGTCATCGATGTCTTCGTTGGTTATAATATGTATTTGTTGAGATAGTGTCCTTGTAAGCTCTGAGTTAATTATACTATGTATTTGTTGCAATGTTACCGTGAACAGATGTTTCCTGAGGGAATTGTAAGGCAAAAATATCCCGCCAACAAACGGATATGTGCCTTGGCAGTTATTACGTACGACCCAAGCTGCCTTAGCTGACCTCCGTCCAACCGAAATGGAAAGGGGTGCCATCTTGCGGCGACTTACTTACCCACCCGCGCACCTCTTAGTTGCCGCCTGTGTGCCCTGCCAGAGCGGAATGGGAGGGAAAGGGGGGGGGGCGAAAACAAAAGAGTATACCCGCGTCCCAGACAAGCCGCCCCCTTCCCCCTTCGGATTTTTGGCGGGGAAAAAAGAGCGCGCTGGCACCGTGCCAGAAGACTACCGTACAGACTCGGCATTTGCGGCAAACAAACACACGCAAGAAAAAAGGGCGATCTATTGCGGGAGGATCGTAAAAGATTTAAACTGATTTGCAAGACTGCTTTACATACTGCGGAATCAGAAAATTTTGAAGTTAACTTATTACGAAAACTTGTATGCATTAATTCCTTAAACTGATGTTCTCGCGTATATAATTTTTTTTTCTAAATTAGAGCAACGGAATTTCGAGTGAAAATGACATTCTGTGGGCACAAAAACACATCATAGCAAGCAAAGATATTTTTTTTAATTTTAAAAATTGAACCTATGGATTGGATATTATTACTTTTATTGATTTACAATTCCATCAATTTAAAAATATTGTGGGGTTCGAAAATACTCTTCATATTAAAAACTTTCTTTTAAATTCTCAATTATTAGCGCCTCATTTTCTAAATGGGCTGAAACCGACGCCATCGAATTGAAAGAGGGCTCTTTTGTGCAGCGCCGCAAATCGCCGCGAAAATCATCCTCATGCACGCCATTATGCATCGCCGTGCGAAAAGATGATTTGACTACCACAGAAAGAGTTAAGAAAGCGTTAAAAGCATTCGTAAAGACGGCTATATTAATTATTTATTCAATACCGATGGGACCAAAAGTTTGCGGATTTGCGCGTTAATTTATTCAAACGGATTTTGACGTTTTGCAAATTTTTAAAGCATCAAAAATTAACTAAATTTTAAGCATATTAAAATCACATCAGCTGCGATTTTAGATGAAAAATTTTGCTTACAAAATATCTAATAGTGAGAAAAAAATCGTTAAGTTAAACTTAAATATACTTAAATTATTAAAACGGTCTTAATGAAATCATACTAATATACACTGTATCACCCAGAAACAATCAATTTATATCGCCAATCAACTTTCGATCAATTTGACATTTGGCCTCTTAAGTGCAGGCTACATTCTATATTTTCTAAATTTCAATTCCATAGGCCAGCAATAAAAGAGTAATTGGTTCCAAACCATTAAGGGTTTGATTTGTGACAGTGTTCTTTTAACAACTGATTACCGAATTTACGGAAATTCACGCATAAACATGAGGAAATGAAGGAAGCAATTAATTTTGTGCTGTTTATAAAAAGTAAATAACTAAATTATTAACGTAAATATAAAACATCAATCAAAATATGCAATAGTGTACAAATTATGATCTTTGTAAAATTTGTATTTGGGTGAATATTATATGATTAACCAAAAAAATACATCAACATTAAGTATTTAATTTTAATTAATGTTGTTAGTTTTAATTTTAATTAGTGTTGTTTCAATTAATTTTTAATTTTACCGAAAATATTATATTCAATATTGACAATGACTGAATCACTCAAGGCATAATTTTATAGGTGGAATTACTTTTGTGCAAATTTTGTGAAAAAACAAACAAAAAAACGCAGGGTTGTGTTGTTTTTTAGTTTTTCTTGCTAGTAAAATGGACAGACAAACAGGATAATCATACAATTTGCAAAATGCAAAAACAATTTTTAACCAACTTACTGCCACCACCACGCACAATTAAAATATTTTTGGGTATTTTTGGGTTTTTTTCCCACAATTTCTTTTACAAGATAAACAAATTTTTTGCTGGTGAATCAAACATTATTTTTAATTAAAACAAACAAGCAAAACGTGTCAGATCAATAATGAGTAAAAAATGTTTTAGAGTGTAAGAAAAAAAACTTTATTTTACATTCAACTGCGACTGCTTCTCACAACACCACAAACTACAGTATAGTGTTTTTTTATGTCAACAAAATTTATATATTTTAACCTGGTTCGTCACAAAAATACTCTCAGTCTATAACCAAACAACGCATATTGAATTAAAGCTGAGAGTGATCTTTTTAAATTTTTTTGAACGAAGCAAGATTTAGAATTTTTATGTTATGGAAGAGCATAAATTAAAATTATTATTTTGTTTTTATCAACGAATACTTGATTTTAATGCAAAATGAACGAATAGCCTTTTAGCCACTTTATAGTTTTAGTGAGAGTGTACGTGTTTTTTTTAATAATGAACTTAAAGCCGTTAAAAAATTTTAGAAACTTGGATTTAGTTTGGCTTAAGTGTGGGCTCAGGCTTGTTCTTAGGTAGGGGTTTTGGGTGACTTTTACTTTGGCTTCTACTTTTACTTCATGTTCCTACTTACGATTTTAAGTCCCCAAATTTATATGTCCTAAGTCTCAAAAAAAAAATTTCAAAAAATTTTAAAATTTAAGCGCATTTTTAAAACACATATCAAAATACAATATGCAATATTAATTTCTTGTTCCCAAAAGTAGTCATAACTTTTGTAATATGAACAAGATTTTAAAACCCAAACATCATTTTCATTGTAATTCAATGAGGAATACAATGGTGATCTTAGATTTTTATTTTTTTTCTTCTTTTAAACCGATAATTAATAAAATTACAAAATACGATTATGCCAATATAAATAAATCTCCCTAAACCCCAGTTGGTAAATTGAGAAGGCTTGAAATTTCGTACATTGAAAACCACAAATTTGTCCGGAAAATAAAGCTAATTTTACAAAGTAGTTAGCAGTTTTGAGCTTGAAACTTTGTACACTAAAAAACTACTAATTTTTCTGGAAAATTTAGTTAATTTTACTAAAAAGTGAGCAATTTTTAACAGTAAACGCATTTTTTATTAGTTTATAGAAAAATAAAATAATATTTCGCGCCATGTTAGCCTATTTCTGCTAAAACTCATTAAAAATTGCTATTATAATGTTCGTTTTGTAAAAAAAATGAAATGTTACTGGGTTAGCGTGTGTTCAAAACGGCTGAACAACGTTCGAAAATAAAAACTATGTATACTTTACGTTAATAATATTTACTTCATTACGCACAGCACAAAAAATAAACTTAACTTGGTTAAATTCTGAGTGCCGTTTGCATTGTACAGCATCGCTTATTCACAGAAAGGTGAAATTTTTAAAGATTCGTATGGAATTCTGTTAAAATTGAAAATTTTACGAAACTATAATGGTAAAATATATGTGTGCATGGACTTTAGCTTTCTGGCTTGAAGCGATTTTTATTTTGTTTAAACCCAACGTGGCTACAACAGTTGTTCGTTGGATTAAAAAATGCTACCCATTAAGTAACCACTCAAATCACGAGAATCTGACGTCATTTTATCAACAAAAAAAATACTCGTATTAAATCAAATCTAATTGGGTGATAAAGTGATGTCAGATTCTCGTGATTTGAATAGTTACTTAATGGGGGGCATTTTTTAATCCAAAAAACAACTGTTGCAGCTACGTTAGGTTTTTCTTAAGTTACAGAGATTTCCGCAGTGGATTTATGTTGTTTTAGCTAAAAAAATTCAAAAGAATTTGAAGAACTTGTAAATTTTTAAACGTTAAAATGTCAAATTAAAACTTACAGCAATTTTTATAAAACTATAAGTGTGTTTTACGTGTAGTTATAGTTGTATAAACGAGTCATTTTTTGAATATTCAATTAACTTTTAATCGAATCAAAAATAATAATTATTTAACTATATTAGCCTTAAAGCTGGTTCATACTTATGACAAAACGTCCTTTAGACCAAGTCCAAAAGACAAAATTCCTTTGGACTTTGTCCAAAGACAAACACAGCGTAAAAACGTTCTTTGGACAAAATCCAAAGGACAAAGTCCAAAGGACGAAATCCAAAGGACAACGTGTTCATACTTTTTGTCTTTTGGATTTTTCCCTCTTAATTCTGTCCTTTGGACTTTGTCCAAAGGACAAATTCTAAGTAGCATTCATACTTCGTCCAAAGGAAAAAGTCCAAAGGACGTTTTGGCTTTTTAAAAATTGTCCTTTGGACTTTGTTCAAAGGACGTTTTGTCATAAGTATGAACCAGCCTTTAAAGTAAAATGAATAATAACGCGTTTTATTTAGTAAAACGTCCAAAATCTTACGTTGTAAATAATTCAAAATACTATAAAGCTTATTGCTTATGATACTGTTATTTTTTCTTCTATACATATTTTGGAGTTTAGTGATATTTACCTTACTTAGTGTTTTGTAGTGTTATAAGTCAATTGATGTTATGCCTTCTATTTATGCTCTTATGTTGAATTTTTTTACTATGGTTTCAATCAGACGGATTTTAAATGAAAAGTTAGCTTTAAAATTAAGGTGTATATTGCGTAATATAAATGCCAAAGAATCTCTAAAACTTTGTTAAATATTTAGTACAATAACTGCCAAAACAACTCATAAAGCATCTGAATATTTAAAAACGAATTAAGCCACTATTTGATAAAAAATTACCAACTAGTTTTAAAAAATCAACCAAATATTTTGGTACAAAAACACGGAGAAATTTCGTAAAATAATTCCAATCAGTTTGTAAAAAAGTACAAAAACCTGTATTGGTCCGGAGGTGTAGTAAGTAATATTTGGTTGTTTTTTACTCGCTATTTGGTTAAAAATCACCAAATGGGCGGAGAGAATAAATAAAAAAAACAATGAATAAAATATAGTATTCTGATAACAACGCTGTGTTGTTTGTTTACGAATAAATTGATAGTTTTTAAAATTATTTAAATATTGCAAAAGTATATGACTGCTATTGCGAATATAGACTTAATTGCATAATGTATTAAGTATTTGTTATTTCTCTATGCGTCTATATATTTATTTCTTTCTATTAAAGCTTTTTATGCATGTGTTGTCTATGAATCTCAAATTCGTTTTGTGTGATGAATCTTTTTAAAATTGTTCCTTCTTACGATGTTTATTAATATTTTTTTAATTTAAACTGTCTGATTCCATCTACCACCAAATATATAACCTGATTTTTTTCACACAGACTCAATATTAGAAATTTTTCAGTGCGGGAAAAGATACACCTATAAGAATACTATTTTGTTTTGTAACTTTATCACTGAATTTGTTTCGGAAATACCAGAAACGTGAAAAAGTATCAACGAAATTTTTTGGGTACAAATATGACAAATATGTATAATACGTACTGACAAAACTTTTAAATGAGCATATCTCACCAACGGAATGATCACTTTTGCGCCAAAAAATTTATTTTTATTATTGACGATTTCTGATGACCATATACTAATTTTCTGTAGAAGGTTTTTCCGGTGCACATTTTTCCGTACAGACTATCTAAGTACAGACCGGAAAAATAAAATTGCGTTCTGGTTTTTTGTTGACTAAATTTTTTCTCGAAAAAAAAATTCAGCTTTTATTGTTTTGACAGCATCTTAAATTTTGGGGTTTAGAGATAGCAACTGTACCTTAGGGTAAATGCTTCACTCACGATTACGGTGTTTTTAGGTGGATTTTTTATATTGACATTGATATTTGCTTATTTTAAATTTATTTCTTTCAATTTACACAAACAAATTTACGCAGAAGTAAGTATATTTACAGACATAATAGTTTGTTTAATCACTCATCTGGGAAACAAGAAACACTATTAAACATATAATTATTGATATCATTGGAGAGTAAAATTTAAACCATACTCAAAAAAACCTCACAACAATAGTATTAAAATATATAAAAACCATTTTCGCGTGATTTTCACAATTTTATTCGGCACTCCTAACGAAACCGGGATAGTAGGGTCGGTAGCAGCGCTTGCACTGATCGTATTTATGTCCCATGCAGATGGCGCAGCGGTAGCTGTGGAACTCCAGACTGCACTGGTGTCTGCAAATTTTCATTTGTATTCCGCACACGGATCCGCATTCGTAACCGTGTCCGGCTCCTCCGCCGGGGAAATGACCCGAGCCGTAACCAGTCCCGTATCCTAGTCCGTGTCCGTATCCTCCGCCAATAGGGGGATAATCTGGAAAAATTTTGTTCAAGTTTGAAATATGCTCAGGAATAATAAATTTACTTTCTCAATCGAAGTGTCTAGGCACTCCTAATAATGTTTTCATTGCAATGTTTTCCGATACAATGTACAATGAAAAATTACCGAACGAAAATGTTTAATTAAAAAACTTACATTTTTAATACTGTATTTGATTATGAAAAATCTTGTTTTTATAAGATTGCTCCCGTACACAAAGCCGGTGGCGCCCTTCTCCGTACAAATTATAACGCCGAGGAACTTATACATGTAAATGAAAGTACCGGCAGAACTGAAAAATCTTTTTTTTGTTTAATATGATTTGATTAATAATCTTCTAAATCAATCTCTGTGACTTGTTTAAGCTGATTGTACGTGCAGTTGCATATGCGCGTTTTTTATGTTATTTTTCCGCAAACACAATTTAGTTGTGTTTCTAAAAATTAAACAATGTAGTTTTGAATATAATAAATAAATGACTAAGCTTTCTTATTGAATTACCTACTATTAATTAAAATGTAAGTACAATAAAAATATAACATTATATGTAGGAAATGTGGAACTAAAACAAAACATATTCGTCAAAAATCCTACATGTGTTAAATGATTAAGCACGCAGAGTATATAAACTTGGAATTTGAATTTATTTTGTGTTTTAGTTTAATTGTTAAATCTAATGTTAAAATTATTTGAGATACATTTTCTACCCCTTTTTAACTTTTTGCTTTCTATCGGATTATATATTTTGCTAATTTGATATTTGTTGAAAAATTTTTAAGATAAAAAACACATTTCTATTGTGGCCATCTGAAAAATTGTCCATCTGATTTTCATTTAAAAGTTTTAAAACACAAATTACTTACTCCCGTTCTGCCCATAATATTCACCGTAAAACTTCCCACCAGGAAAATAACCGTTTTCAACGTACCCACCCACTCCAAGAAGATTGCTTATTACTCGTATAAGCATGCCTAAAGAATATGCAGCTCAAAAACTTTATGCGGAGAAAAACCATGGATATCGTAATGTGTTAGAAAAAAATTTGATCACATAAAAATTAGGTCTGGCTAAATTTAAAAAAAAATGTATACGGACATTAGAACACTATTTAAAATTGTGCGGTTATAAAAATTTTATTAAAAATTAATTAGAACGTACTTTTGCATAATATAAACAAAATAAGTAAAGTTTAGCTGCTAAAAATAAAAAATAATAAAATGTAAAATATTTTAATCTTTAATAGTAAAACGTGTTTGTTAAAATTTTTTACTATTTTTTGCTACATTTTAATTTAATATTGCCAGTCATTGAGGTTTCCAAGTATATTTTGCCTTGGAAAATTCCGTTTTATTTACCTCTTAGAAACAAATATATATATATACAAGAGTATACAAGTCCTAGCGCCGTCGTATGCATGCCATTGTAACGTCATACTTTCAAAATCGTACAATAAAAAAGCTATTTTTATTACGGCTAACATTTTATTTTAATTCACCCAAATTAAAAAAAATAGGCGATTATAATAGCATAACTTATATATGCGAATATTTTGGAATATTTCAATCTTTTTGAATTCACGAAAAGGGCATATTCGACATAAATATTTTATTTAGACTACAGCCCGAGTACGCAAAAGAACTAGAAGTTGAAATTAAAAAAATAGTTTATGAAATTTTTTTATAATTATAACTGTGTATCATGTTGTGTAAAAATTAAACGTAAAACATAAACTACATTGGATTTGTATTAATGGTGTTAAATGAAAATGCTTAATTTTGTGAAAAAAAAAGTGATAAAACAATCTATGGCGTTTTGTATTCACGATGTTATGGTTGAATTTTATCTGGCAGACGCTGAAAATTAGAATGCAGACATAAGGGGACCAATTAAAATTGTGCGATAATGACGTGTTTTTTTAAAAAACAAATAAGCACGCAAATTTTTTTTTAATTCCACCTTTTCACAAAATAGACATAAATCAACCAAATTTAGCCCTCAAAAAATTTGCATTTAGGTTCCAAATTAAGTAATTTGATAAATAATTACTAAAATACAGTTTTTAATCTTTGTTATTAACCCACTTTAGTAAACAAATTTTGAATGTTTTTGTTGTTAAATAATCGATTCAATACTGTAAATATGGCGGTCAGCTAGATTTTATTAGCCTATAGTACAAATACATATGGGTGCAGTCCGAAATTCAGGCGTTCCGAAACGTTAACTTAGGAATTTGTAGTTTTGGGAAACATTACGAATGTGAACATTATTAAAAATTAAACAATGTTATTATTTCTTTTGTTTAACACAAATTTGGGGTTAGGCTGTTATTGTGTTTTTAGCTAAAACGGTGGTACCCAAACCTGCTTTAAAGGCTTCAAGTTATTTGAATCAATCGAGGGATAACATGATGAAATGCACGTTGTTATGTTAAACTATGTTTTCAGAACTATTATGAAAAAAGAATAATAGAGGTAAATAAGATCTACCCTGAAACTTAATGCTTTTGCCGTTCAACATTATTAACTTTATTAGCTTTCTTAAACTTTTCTTAATTTATACTGAATTATTTTTTGCACTGTTTGCAATGTATAATTTATGTTGCCTTTAGCTATAAGATTGTTAATTTTACTGTTTTGTTGATGATGTAATTAGGTTTTCTTTTCTTCTCTTTGGCACGTTGACATTGTGCACCCAATGAGAGCGTGTGCGGTTCTAGGGGGTGTGACAGAGACATTATCATCATCGTTAAGATAGTGCAAGGTATTTGGAGCCGTTAGCTGGGAACTTGGAGCCGTCAAAAAAATTTGGGAACTTGGGATTACGAAAATGGGTTAAGTCGAAAATAAAACAAATGATTCGGGCTTGCGCCCATTGAAGGTATTAACGATTTTTAAAATTAAAAATTTTTAAAAAAATTTTTAAAAACGTTCATCTCCAAGTTTAATATTTTTAACTTCCGTAATTTTAGTTTCCAATTTACTCGGTTATAAATATTCTAAAAATTGTGATGACTCAAAATAGAAAGTGAAAATAAACAGGCGCTAAAAATTTAGACAACCATATATAATGAAAAATTTATCTGATACAGGAATTAAAGTCGACTCTGTTGTGCCATCCATATAGGCCGGACAAGAAAATCCGAAAGATACTCAACTTTTATTTAGGTTTGCACTGAATTTTCACAGAAAGGACACATACGACGTAGGGTAACTGACTTAATTTCGGCAAGCTTTTTTTATTCTTTTGGATAAGTTTTTTGTGGTTTTTCCAATCGACCCAAAATTTGGTTTAAAAATCAAACGATAGCTATTTTTGTTATTCCAGTGCAAAATTTCAAAATTTCTGTCACACTTAAAGATCAGCGGAGGTTTAAAGTTTTTTTTATAGTGGCCCAAATTAAGGCGCGAGCCATTAACTTCGACCACCTAGAAAAAAACTGGTTATATCCATTGCCGAAACGAACAATAAAAATTTTTAAAGGTTGCAAACTTATCCTTAGGTATTGTTCTTGGTACATATAAGTTTTTTCCCGTTTGCGAACTTTAATAGTTGTTAGCAAGACTTTAAATAATTATGTCAAAACCTTAAACAAACAAGTTTTAATAACCTGTATTTTTTGATGAATTTTTATTTTTGGCTTAAAAAACGTCAAAAAAAGTATCAAACGAGCAAAAAAAATTCTTAATAAATACGGTAGTACGATGATATTTAAAAACAGTAAAAAACGGTAGGTTCTCTTACCGAAATTTTAAGGTGGCCGAAATTAACGGAATCTTAAAATGCGCAGTTAGTTAAACGCGTTGCAAAGTGATTTTGAAAAAAAATCATAACATAAAAATTCACAACTTAGAGCTTTAAATAGAAGATATTATAAGGTTATATTGTGCTTCGTTCTAAATTTGATGCAGTATAAAAACACAAAGCAAAAATTAAGAAAATCACAAAAAATTCACTTTTTGTATGAAAATGTTGATAATGCAGAATAACAAAAATAAAAAAACTTTTGCAAAAACACTTTATTCAACATTAATCCAGTTACTTTTGTGCTAGTTTTTTGTGTTTTAAAAATAAGCCAATTTTTTAACACCCTAAATTAGTGGTCGAAATTAAGGCCTGGCCGAAATTAAGTCAGATACCCTATATGTCGCAAAATCAATAAAAAAACGTACTGTCAATTCCGCCGATCGGGTAGCCGCCAAAGCCTCCGTAGATGGGATACCCCCCGGGGAAATGGCCCCCGTATCCCCCGGTTCCCAGACCCGGCAGGGGCCAAAATCTCTCCTCGTCCTCGGATTTCCCATCCGTTTCGGGTTCAACGGGAGCGGCGATTATCAGTCCAATCATTGACAGAAGAAGGATCGTCGTTTTGATCATGACGAAATTCCCTATAAAGTGACTGTGACATTTTTTTAAGGGAAAAATAAGAGTGTGGTTTGGTACTTGTGTCTGAACTATAGTTTTGTTAATTACGAATATGCGCCTAAATTATAATGGTGACATAATAAAGTAACGGGGTACATAATTGAATTAAATTGCACACAAAACACACAGTCAGTTTGTATTTTCTTATAAAATAAACCCAGGAAAATATTTTTTAAAATTTTTATTTTAGCAATCATCTTTAAAAAATTGAAGAATTTTATATCACAGATTATAAGAATTTCTTAACGGTAAGTTCATCATAATTCAATTAAAACAAATTTAATTTAATTATAAGCTTATTTTAAAATGCGTTCGTATCTGGAGCGGCAAACTGCCAACCATTGCAAAAAAATAAATTGAGCACGTTTTATTTTTGTTTTTTTTTTCATTTTATATGAATATTTTTATTATATCTTGGAAATTCATTCAGAAAAAAATTATATTGGGGGATCCCATAGTGTTAAGTCCCTTACCAAAAGAAATGTAGAGCAAGACGAATTGTAGTTAGAAGGCGACTTAAGACATAGATGGCTGACTGTTAGATATTTCCCAAATTCAAAATAAATATTCTGGGTATCTATCTTAAATCTAGATTTATGTTTTTAAATTTAAGCCATGTTGACAAAAAATTCCAATATTTCTGCTTTATACTGCTCCCAGTATGCCAAAATTGGATGCAGTTTACCAAATTAAAATTGTTACCAATACAATTTAAAGCGTTAAGGTTATATTGAACTAAAACGGTAAAACTAGGGTAGTTTTATTTTCTGTATTTTCTTTTTTGTTGGGAACTTTAATGTTTTTAAAATCTCTTACAAATTTTATCTTTCTAAAAATCTTACCTTATTTGCTAAAAAAATTGACAACAGCAGTACCAAAACCTTCTCGTCACCGAAATTACAGTGCTTGGTGGTAATTAATTCTGTGGCAGAATAAGGAAAGTGAAGTTTTCTGTTAATTATTCGGATTATATACTTTCTTCTTTTCCACCTACGACATTCTACGTCACGAATTCTTTGACCTCTGGTCAGTGTAATGTGAGAGGCAAAGATTATAACCAGATATATCTCAGACCATTTTTTTGTAGTCTAGTGATACATTTTAGGAAATTAATTATTGTTTCAACTCAGCTCGCTATTTGATTAAATTTGTCACAATCATATTTAAAGCTTTAATTTCAAAATATTGTGCTAATTCAGTTTTTTCAATAATTTATTTCATTTCTTTGAAATTTTTGATTTGACAAATATTTTTGAAAAGCAAAAATCACATTCAAACGTTTTTTAATTAAAATTTAAAAATATAATGAGGTATATCATCGTTAACTGCAATTATCAAATATTCAGAAATTAAGTTTATATATGAACTAAATATGACTAAAAATATGTTTCATAAAAATAAACGAAACATGTGTAAATATACTAAATTAAATGTATTACTTGCACAACGTAAGCCAAATTTAGGGCGCAAAATTTAGCAAAGGTTAGAAATGTTATATCTCGATGTAAATATTTTCTCACCGATGACTTATGAATTTTAAAATTATAATGGAGGCGGCTTCAATAAAAAATTAATTTAATAGCATTTTATCAATTGGCAACGCCCTAAATAAGGCGCCCTTTAAATAAAAGCCATAACGCTTTCTGATTAAACTCAACTAAACTCACCTTCAACCAAACTTCACCAAACTCAGAACTAGAGCCCTAATTGGGGCACTATAGTTTTAATATATGTAATTAGATGTTTTTCTTTTGTTTTTATTTTTTATATCTTTGTTTCAATATTTGCAGTTACTACGTTATATCAACAGGGGATTTCCACTTTTGGTTATATGTAAAAGATTGAATTAATTTTAGAGAAACATAGTCAAAAATATTTTTTAAGTCCGTGTTCTGGGAAAAACCCACCATCACTCATATGCACGCACTGTACACACAGTCAAGATAAATATATACATAAAGAATGAATCTCTTTTAGATGATTTCCGTACAGTGTATTTATGAGAAATAGAACGAAAAAACGGCGAATTTACCCCGGGCGTATGTTAGACAGTAAAATAATGTTTGCTTGCTTCTTTTTAGTGAGCAACTACTCAGACGTCAAAGACACACAAATAGACCAAATAATAATAATAAAAAAAAGACGTATTACAAAACTTATTAATTTTTCCATAGTTAATAATATTATTCTAAAATATGTTTTAAGTAAAATGGAGTTTAGTTTTTTTTTACGTTTTTCCCTATACTTTTTTGCTCCTTTTTCTATTAAATCAATAAAATTAACTTAAATGAAAAAAAAAAACAGTTTATGGATTACGTTAAATTATATCTGGCTGACCTCGTAGGTTTGTATGGGCATATGAGTAAACCGATTAAAATTGTGCCGTTGTGACGTTTAAAAAATCGAATGGGATTGGAGAACTTTTTAAAAACCCGATTTTTCACAAAATATACTATATTAGTTAATTTTAGTCCTTTAAAAAGTTGCATTTTGATTCCAAAAATGAGTAATTAATGTTAAAATAACATATTTAATTTTTAATAGTGAACCGTTTTTGTTTAGAATTTTAAATTTTTTTATTGTTAAACATTCAATACTGAAAGTCATCGAGGTCAACTAAGTTTGATTTCCCTAGTTAACCAACTTCGTTTATTATTAAACCCACGGTGGCGCTTCTGTGTTATCATGTGTTTTTTGTATTTTATTCCAGAAAAGCTAATAATTGTTTAAATCAACAAAAAATATAGGAATCGGTCAAGTTGTTTTAACAATTTCTACTGCTATTTTTACTTTAATCATTAGTTATATTACATAATTTAATGGTTTTTATTTAATTTAGAGAGTGGAGAAACATTTTAATTCCCTTTCCCCACCAAAAAAATGACGAAAAATCCAGACTGCAAGTGCAAGATAAAACTTGTACACGAGGTAGGAAAAACGGTCCCGCATCCAATCAAATTGCCGTGTAATGTACGTTGAGTGCAAAATAAATTTTATTTAATTTAAAAGCATATTTGTTTCTATGTAATGAGCTTCTTACCAGAATTGTTATGTAATGTAACAATGTTTTCATTTATTGTTTTAGCTTCTTCCCAGAATTGTCATGTAATGTAATAATGTTTGCATTTATTTTTTACAATCCGACCAGAATTATTACAAATCGTCATTACTACGGCAAAATGAGCCACTGTTATTATAAAATATGTGTGCCTGTGACTCATTTTAAACTTAAAACTGGATCCTACTAACATTATAGAAAAAGTCACAGTCACGTGTATTTTTTAATGAATATGGCTCATTTTGCCGCAGTAACGACGAAACGTATAAGTAAAGAAAAATTATACATTCAATATTGCTTAATAAAATCCCAGTAAAAAATTTCATTTAAATGTTTTTCAAAAGAAAAGTAGCAAATTTAAACTTCCAATTTCATTTAAATTAATTGCTATATGAGCGATATTGAGCGTATCATTTTTATGTTTTATATTTTTGATATAATTTCTGAACAAAAATAATATATTTTATTATAATTAAAAAAAATATAAAATTAGATTTCTTTGTAATTAAAACCGCACTGTGACAATAAACTAATCTAAGTATCCACAAAACAATATTAACAAAAAGTGCACAAAATAATATACACAAAAAAAAGTTAGGTGATATTATTATGCTATACACTAAAAAATTATAAAAATACCGAAATCACTATTTTAAGCATTTTTAAAATATAAACATAAACACTTTGAAAATGTTCAATAACCCACTGGAATATATGAACACCAGATATTAAACTCAAACTAATTGTTGAAGTGGATAATATTTCAGCAAGGTTAAAAAAATTTTCACCTACAGCTGTAGTTTATTCTACAATATAAAATTATTAATATTATACAAAACAAACAAATTTATAATAAAATATAAGAATTCGTCGGTGTATGTAAAAAATTGCACAGCAATATTTAAAAAGTTATAAAATAAGATTTTTTACAAAAACAACTTGTACAGTATGGGAACAACACGAACATATATCATAACCATAGTTTTTCTGAAAGAATTCGTAAAAATGACAAATGAGAATGGAATTCTTAATAAATAACAATAAACAAAGTTGAAAACTAAATCAAATAAACACTTAATG
>JASAMX010021314.1:0-20216 GCA_030248175.1 Microlaimidae sp. YZB2_3 | reverse complement strand
GGCACACGTTATTTAATTAAAAATGACAAAACAAAAAAAGGCTTTAAAAATGAAAAAAAATGAATAGTAATAAGCGTAAATCATTGGATTAACTATTTAATGAGTATGAAAAAGATTTAAGAAAAGCATATTTAACACAGGAAATCTTTCTAAAAAACAAACAATGAATAAAAAACAGTTTTAAAAACCTTCGATTGGCTGAAATAGGTCAACACACTGAAATTTCTCGATTATATTACGATCTTCCTGATCAACATGGGGGACCAAATTTCGCCGCTAGAATATGCTTAGACTCAAAAAATTAATTTTTCAAGCACTTGCCAGGACGTTAGGTATTGTTCAAAATCCCACTCGCTTAGACATCTCAAATTTTTGTTCCAAACTCGACCATAGGTGAGCACGGTCGAAGAAGCTACAGGGGGGGTGGTTACCCGGGGTAAGTCAAATTTTGAATTCTAGGAGGGGGGTCCCAGGGGGGTCCGGACCCCCCCTAGCTTTTTAGGGGGGTCGACCCTGGGTGCGAAATTTTGAAATCTAGAGGGGGGTCAGGTGGGGTCCGATGTCCAAAGCAAAACAGTTTTAAACCATAATAACTTTAATAATTGTTCTTTTTATAAGATAATACTACATTTTATTAAATAAAAAGCCATATTCATGTATAAAAAGGGTGTAAAAGCATGAATATGTGATGAAAATTCACGTTTTTGGAAAAAAATTTAGTAAAGTAAGCTATTAATTTAAAAAACGAATAAATGCTTCATCGCTCGGGGTTTCAATAAAAAAATCGGTGTTTTCTCTTGCATCAAAAATGGGCATTAGTACTTCTCAACAAAATGGTTATAATGATAATATACAGCGGTATTGGGTTTTAAAAAACAAGTGGTTGAAAATAATCATTTTATTAAAAATTTTGGAAAAAAATTATAGTTTTATACTGTAATAAAAATAACTTAATTGAAAGTTAAATAAAGTCATATTTTTTAATGATTGCCGCTCCCCGGATTTCACTGAGAAATTTGCCCCGCGCCCTAACCATTCCAACATCACAGAATTTTTTACGTAATGTTAATATGGTATTATAAAGCCATTGTAGGCAGCAAAGAAAAGGTTTTGTTGTAACTGAGATTGGATAATTATGGTTTTAGAAAACGTTAAGGCGGCTAAAATTAATCATTTATTAATAGAAAACAGTAAGTAAATCGATTTCTCAGAAAAAAAAGTTCTTTAGATTTAAAAAATATGATCTCAAAAAGTTAAAACACTAAAATTGATTGTTGATACAAAAAAAGAAAATGCTCCGCTGGCCAAAACCAAATTGAAAAGTCGACAGTTCTTTTACGTTTTAACCACAGGAGCATTGGATTTTGGAGCAATTGGGCATGTGTGTATAAAATAATTTTAAAAGTAAGTTGCAGCTTTCCAAATTTTGTGACGTTTTTAACTGATAGGACACAAGTGAATGTCTATTTTTTTTCTAAAAAAACTAGTTAATACGCTGATTTTATTTATTTGGTTTGAAGTATGTCCTCTTTACCAATCGTAATAGTTTTTTTGTGAGCGTTTTTTTTTGGCACATTAAAAACATGGATAATAAGCTTGGTAGAAATTTGAGTCAGCAACCCCAGTCCAAAATTTTACAATTGTCCATTTTCGATGGAAGTTGTTAAAGCGGCAAACCATTGTTTGTGAAACTGTAGCTCATAATTACCTTTTTCATTTTCAATAACGTCAACAACGATAGAGATATATTGTTCCTTAAGTTTTTGTATAATATTTTTAAGTTTCTCATTGGAATCTAGTTCCAGAATAATAGCTTTTCGTTCGGGATAATGTTGCGTTTGATAATTCTGATAAATTACAGTTTTAATTTGGTCAAAAATGTTTGTTTTGTTTAAAAATCTAAGCAACTTGTAAACATCTTCTTTTAAAAAAAGGCTCGACATTGTTTAATTCTGAGAAAATTCGTTTTTTTCTGTTAGAATTTGAATTTTTAAACGAGTGTGCCATTTCCGGCCCACCGGTGCCGTTGTTTATGGCCCACCGGTGTGCGATCTCTGGCACACCGGGTGGGCCAGAAATGGTACACGAGTGTGCCTGAACTGGCACACCGGTGTGCCATTGCGGCCCCACGGTGCTGCTAGAACTGGCACACCGATGCGGCCGGAAATGGCACACCGGTGTGCGCGCGGTGAACTGGCCCACCGGTGTGCCCGGTTTGCGTTATGTTGGAACCGACGTCGTTGCAAAAGTTTATACTGAGTGCTACATTCTTCTCTATATATATTATGTATTCTTGAAAATTTAGTCTATTTTCCGAAATTTTAGTCCCCGTAGTTCTACGTTGCGTCTGGTGAGCAATCGTTATAAAATAAAATAGTGTAATTTCGGCACACATATTGCTGTAGGTAAAAACGGGTTGAATAAGTGGTCGGGTGTTAAATTGTCGTTTGTAAATAGTTAAAACAACGTTGAAATGTGTAGGGGTCATAGAACTGCACTTAAACTCGATTAGAGGTCTTTTTAAAAAGTGCAAAATTAAATGCACTTTTTTCCAAATTTTGCTCATTTTGATACCATTTGGCATGGCAATAATTCACTGATTTAAAATTCAAACGCTACTAAATGTAACAAACCTAAAACTGTGAATAAAGTTTATTTAATTAATAAACAGCTGCTTAGAAAATCTACGCATTTGCGCCGTTGGCACATGTTAGGACATTTTTTCTATTTTAAGTTCCAAAAATTTTTTACGTAACAGCTGTCGATTTTTTGAGGCACAATTCAAAATTTTCCTAAATCATCGACTGTCGTGTATTTCTGATAAAAATCGTCAATTCCTTTATTAAAGGTAAAACAACATTGTGCAAACTGCAATAATAATGAAGTAAACAGGTGTAGAAAACCAATCATGCATGCAATAATATGCAATACAAACTGTTATATTTCTGGTGTAAAAAAACTAACAGTTTAATTTAAAAACATTGATAACTTTTAATACAATCAAAAAAAAATTTTTTTAGTTTTTAATGTTTAATTTTACACAAAATCATCAAGAATTTCTCACAGAATATTATTCTGAAAAAAAGCTATAGTTTTTGTACTGCGCTGCGCTGTTAATTAAGTATTATATAAATTACGCGTAGTATGTAAATTAATTCACTTTGTAAAAATGCTAAGTCAATCCACTATCTGCTCTAGAGAAAAACTCTTTTGGATCAAAAAGTAACAAAAAAATTTTGTCGATTATTTTCTTCGCAATCAAAAAAAAGACCAGAAATAAAACTTTTGAATGAATTTATCATATAGCAATATCAAATTCCATGAACACAGAAAAAACTTTTTGACCAACATTAAAAAAATGAGTGAGTATGTATTAATGCGGAACGTCTATTTTAAAGGCCAGAAATCTAAATTTAAATACACAAACAAAAAAGTAAATTTAAATACATAAACAAAATAATAATAAAAAGTACGCTTTACTGAAACCTGGAAAATGCGGCACATTAAAACAAGTCATGAAAATCAATATTTTTAACAAAATGGAGATCTGTTTAAAAAATGTTAACAAATGCAAAAAACACCAAAGAACTGATAATTTTTGGAATCAAGTTCGTTGAGAAAATTTTATACAGGATGGATAATAAGAATTTTTAGTACCTACCTATAAAATCTGAAAATGCTATAAGGCTTCAAAAAACGCATAGTTTTTTTCATTCTAAATCAAATGAAAATGGCGGTAGTTAGCAGGCTTAACAAACAATCATTTTACATTCTGCCTAATTATAGATAACCATGAAACTAATCACTGAAAGTTTATCTTGTTCCACGTCGAAAAAGAGAGTAAAATTGCACGTACCCGGGAACCCCTTTGGCACCGTAACCGAAGTCAGGACTGATGTTCAGTTTCGCTTGCTGCCCTTTGTTCAGCTACAAAAAATATTTTATTTATTTATGTACAAAGAAAAAAAAAAAAGTGGCACACGGGTACAAAATATATTAACATCACTATGTAGAACTTAGGCAATTATAACGCAGGTCAGAGCATACATGGGCACGGGGGGGGGTTGGGGGGTTAACATCCCCAATTTTGAGAAGGGGGGTTCAACCCACCCACTCAGAAGTGGGGGGGGGAAGAAAAAGTTAACCCCCCAATTTTGGAAAAATGAAGAAAAAAAAGTCTTTAAAATGACTTCTAACTGCCTCCAAACTTAAGTTTTGAGGTCAAAATGAATGTTTTAAGCAATAAAAAGCTTAAAAATGCAATAAAAGGGCTTTTTGGCTTAAAATTAGCGTGCCAACTTGCTCATGTATGGGTCAGAGGATAGAGGTTAGCTCTCGGTCATGGAATCTAAATCGAGAGGGTTCTAGGTATGCACCATAAGACCTGTACACGGTCTGTGGAAATGCCCCCTTTCCCGCTTTATTGGAGGATTTGCCCCCCTCCGTCCAAAAAAAAGTACCCAAAAATTATGGCGCCATTTTTAACCTATTATGACGCCATAATCGCTGAATTTTTTCAGTTTTTAGTTTATTTCAATGCATTTTAAGCCATTTTAGACCTATTTATACCTTAAATTCACTTTTTTTTGTCCTTTTCCCTTCTTTTTTGTCTTTTTTTCTGTCTCCTCTGCTTTGCACCCCCCGTTTTAAAAAACTTTCCCCCAACCGTTTTGGAATTGTCCCCCCAATAAAACAAAACACCCGGGGGGCAGTGCACAGGTCTCTGCACCATAAATAAATCTTAGTCAGGACGAGTGGGTAGTGGAAGCTTTTAACCATTTTTCTACCCTTTCCATTCTCAAGAGGGGTTGAATAGGGATACACCCTTTCCTTGAGATTTTTTATGGGAGGGAAGGTTCACTTTCCTTGTGCTGTGTGCCCATGTTTTGTTGTAGGTGAATTAACAATGACTTACCGCCTTAAAAGTCAGGTGGGAGGATTGAAACTGGGTAACAAATGACAAAAAATTTTCAGTTTTTTTTATTTTAGAGAGAAGGGGGGGGGTATTAAAACAAGGAAACGTCATCGCTAGATGGGGTACAGGTTTAATCTCAATATTATTATACCCAATATCTACTATCCGCAAGTTTGAGTTTACTTTTGTGGGTCGGGCGGGTCGCTTAAGTTTGGGCTTATTTTTTTAAAAATATTATACCCTGTGTTATTAATGGTACGTTTTTCAACTATTAGCTATATGACGAAAGACCTCTATGTGACATCGCAATCTCAAAACATATTTTCGTTATTATTTTTATTTTTAAAATGAATAATTAAGAAAAAACTCAAATTTTAGTACATTATTTATATTTACTTCAATGAAGCAATAATTTTTGTTGTGCAGTCAAGTTTTGATGATGGTCTTTTTAAAATTTAAAATGAATGTCAGATAATAGATTTTATAACTGATCTCATTGTTTTTTAAAATTAACAAAAAATTATAATACAAACTTTATCTTACATAGGTTAAGTTTATTCTTCCGAGTTTTAAATTCCGAGTTTTTAAATAGTTTTTGCAAAGGTTTTAGACATACTTTCGCGACTCCTTCGTCCCAGCCTTTTATCACTTCACCACAGCCAAGTTTGAACTGGAAAGGCTGCCCGCGGTCTCTGGAAGAGTCCACTTTCTTCCCATTTTGCAAAGTAAGGACGTAATGGCAAGTGATTTTTTGCCCTTTTTTAGGGAAAGTGCTGCCTGAAAGCAAATTTTTAAATAACATTATTTAAATATTAAAAATTGAAAAAGCGTCGATACGTCAGCGCACAAAGGTGGTACATGTACTAAACTGTACTAGTGCACAGGGACGTACCCAGGGTTTCATTTTTGGGGGGCGGGGGGCGGATTGTAGTACGAAAAAATTCCGGGGGGGGGGGGGGGGGCTCCGCCATCTCCTCTCTTTCCTTGAAATTTTGAGGGGGGGGGGGTGAAAAATTTGTATGGAGTGCAACCCCCTATTCTGAAATCCTGGCTACGTACGCCCCTGTGCGGAGCAGAGTCAAACTTTTTGTTTTTGATTTTGATAATTTTTTGTGAAAACCCTACCCCTGCCCCCAATAGCCCACAAAAATATCTCCAGTGGTTCACGAGTTATGACCTCTAAAAATGGCGTTTTTCGACAATTCTGTACGTGAAGGATTGCTTAATGGTATAACATTTTGCGTTACAAATTATACACTCAAAGAAAGCGGCTACTTTTTACTTTAATTTGATACCTTGATCGTTTAGTTTGATGCAATATTTGTAGATATTGCGTTTCTTGTACAAAAAACCTTTGATTTTTTTTGTTAAAAACACGAAGTGAAGGAATTTGGGCAAACTTCACAAAACCACTGCCGTTGTAAAAATCACCGGTTTCTTGTGCGGAAACGCAATATCTCGACAAATACTGTCAAAATTTTAAAGATCAAGGTATCAAATTAAAGTAAAAAGTACCTAGCCGCTTTCTTTGAGTGTATAATTTGTAACGTAAATCGTTATGCCCATTGAGCAATCTTTAGCGTACTGAATTGTCAAAAAACAACAGTTTTGGGGGGTCATAACCATACATGGGCAAGTTGGTCCGGAGTGGGGAGGGGGGTAAACCCCAAATTAGGGGGGTTAAAATCCGAGAAACGCAAAATACCCATATCGTTTTTTTTCTGGGGTGCATTTTACCCATATCGTTTTTCGATTTTGAAGAAAAATAGGTAAAAAACGCTAATTTTAGGTCAAAAAGCCCTTTTTATTGCATTTTTGAGCTTTTTATTGCTTAAAACATTCATTTCGACCTCAAAACTTAAGTTTGGAGGCAGTTAGAAGTCATTTTAAAGGCTTTTTTTTTTCATTTTTCCGAAATTGGGAGGGGGTTAACCTTTTCTCCCCCCCTCACTTCTGAGTGGGTAAGGTTAAACCCCCCTTCTCAGAATTTGGGGGGGGGGGTTAACCCCAACCCTCCCCGTGCCCATGTACGGTTATAACTCCTGAGCCACTAGAGATATTTTGTTGAAAAAAATTTTGTAGGCTATCGGGGGAAGGGGTAAGATTTTCACAAAAAAAATATCCAAATCAAAGACAAAAGTTTGACTCCGCACCGCACCTCTAAGAAAAAAATTTTGTTAAGCAACAAAATAAAGTAAAAATTATTTTTTACTATGCTAAAAGTCTGCAGAATCAAAAAATAAACCTAAAAATTAAAAAATTCGCTAGTCACATGGACCACCAAAAACAAGGACAACAATTTTTTATTTGGCTTCAAAAGCTAATTTAAACTTATTTTTGCTATTATTAGTTATCCTAAGCCTAAGCAAAACCTAAAAAATCAAGCCAAATTGTATTTTGACATATTTTTATTTGATTAGGGTAGCTGAATTAATTTCGGCCACTTTTTTTTTAATTTTTAGATAAGTTTTTTCTGGTTTTTCCAATCAACTCAAAATTTGGTCTAAAAATCAAACGATAGCTATTTTTGTTATTCCAGTACAAAATTTTAAAATTTCTGTTACACTTAAAGCTCAGTAGGGGTTTAAAGTCTTTTTTATAGTGGCCGAAATTAAGGCGCGAGCCATTAACTTCGACCACCTAGAAAAAACTGGCTATAACTATTGCCAAAACAAAACGAACAATAAAAATTTTTTAAGGTTGCAATTTTATCCTTAGGAATTGCTCTTGGTATATATAACTTAATTTTTTCTGGTTTGCAAACTTTAATAGTTTTTGGGGAGAGGACAGAAGGGTCCACCCCCCCCTAGAGCCAAAATTTTGGACCCCCCTTAAAATCCAGGGGGCTCTGCTCTTCCCCCCAAAGCTCGAGAGCGGTCCGGTCTGACCACCCCCTAGAGAGGCTAACCACCCTCCCCCCTCCCGACCAATTTGGAAGAGACTTTTTTATTTACTGTAAAAAACATGGTTTTTTAGTTAAATACAGTGTTTAAGTACACTTTTTAGGCCTAAATAGGCGGTTTTAGTACATAAAATTCAATATTAGACCTAAAAACACTTAAACTATTGAGTTTAAAAAAATTTGTTAAAAAATTGGAACCCCCCTGACCTGACCCCTCTAACTTTAAATCTCGCACCCGGGGTGGACACCCCTAAAAAACCACGGGGGTCCGGACCCCCCTAAAAAATTTTGGCTTTCCACCCGGGGGTGCACCATAGGTGAGCACGGTCTGGGAAGCTAGGGGGGGTGGTTACCCGGGGTAAATCGAATTTTAAATTCTAGGAGGGGGTCCGAACACCCATAGCTTTTGAGGGGGGGGGGGGGGGGTCGACCCGGGGTGCGAAATTTTGAAATCTAGAGGGGGGTCAGGTGGGGTCCGGTGTCCAAAGCAAAACAGTTTTAAACCATAATAACTTTAATAATTGTTCTTTTTATAAGATAATACTACATTTTATTGAATAAAAAGCCATATTCATGTATAAAAAGGGTGTAAAAGCATGAATATGTGATGAAAATTCACGTTTTTGGAAGAAAATTTAGTATAAAAAAGGTACCTAAAACTTTCCCGAGGGGAGGGGAGGGGCATAGGTGGGCAGGGGGGTTATACCCCCCAAAATTTCGGATTTTGCTGACACCCCCCCCTAAATTTGGGGTACCCGGGGACACCCCCCCCCCAAATTCGCCTCCCAGAGAAAAATTTTTAAGTGTTATAAAATGACTAAAAAAAATTTTCCGCGCTTCGCGCGGAGAGTTAATTGTTAATTGATAAATTTATCTTAGTTTTTCGATTACAAATCGATTATCCCGTTCAGTAGTTAAGGTATACAGTTTAATAAAACTACTATAAACACTATTATCCTTTAATTAACGTTTTAAACGCATGTTTTAAATGTGTAGGTATAAGAAACCTTAAATTTTGTAATAAGTATCATCTGGAATTAAAATTTCAAGTGTATTTTAGCGCCTTAAATTAAAAATTTTCTCCTCCGGGGGGCATTCTGCCGCCCGGGACCCTACAAGGGGCTCTGCCCCTTGCCCGCTGGGGGGCTCTCGCCCCCCAGAGCCCCCCACGCCCGGGGGGCCGCCGCCCCCCAGACCCCCCTTCAAGGTTAGTAGGGCCCCCAGACCGCCCCCCCAAATGAAATCCTGGGCACGCCACTGAAAAAAGGGGGGGTCTGTCTAACCCCAAATTTTTCTCTTTGCCGACCTAAAAGAGGTGTTTAGACCCCCCTGGCTACGCCCATGTATGTATATAATCTTTAATTAAATATAAGATTATGGATTAAAAAGTTTGTGATACTTGACTTTATAATCAAGACAATAATATTATTATTCTATTATTACGTAATTATTAAAAAAAACTATGATTTCTAATATAATTATAAGAATATATAAACACATTATTAATAAAAAAATTAAAAAATAAAATTTCTAAGTTGCAATAAGGTCTTATTGCAATTTTACACAGTTTTAAAACGTTTATAAGCTATTTTTACGTTTTTTTACGCGTTTTAAGCCCATTTTAAGGCAGCGCGGAAACATTGGGTACACCCCCCTTCAAAATTTGGGTCTTGCCGGACACCCCCCCCCCCAAATCCGAGAGGCTGCCCACCTATGGGGGGGGTCAGATTTCAAAATCTAGAGGGGGATCAGGGGTAAAAAATTCGGAAATTTAGGGGGAGGGCCCCCCTAGATTTTCGTCTAGGGGGGCCCCAAAATTTCGAGGCTGGAGGGGGGGGGTGGACCCCACCCTGCCCCCCCCCCTCTCACCTATTGGGTGCACCCCCTCCTAACGGACCCGACCAAAAACATCTATGCAGACCTGTGCACGGTCTGGAAATGCCCCCCCCGTTTTATTGGTGGATTTGCCCCGCCCGTTTTATTGCCCCCCCCCCCGCCAAAAAATGAAAAAGTACCCTAAAATTCTGACGCCATTTTTGACCTATGATGACGCCATCATCGCGAATTTTTTTCAGCTTTTAGCCTATTTCAATGTATTTTAAGCCATTTTAGGCCTATTTTTACCTTTTTTGTCCCTTTTTTCCTTTTTCCCTTCTCCTTTTTTTTCTTTCCCTCCTGCTTGCCCCCCGTTTTAACCCCGAGGGGGGGGGGGGCAGTGCACAGGTCTGTCTATGCTTCCACTCCGGGTCGACTCCCCTTAGAAAGCTAGGAGGGTTCGACCCTCCTAGGACCCCCTCCTAGATTTTGTTTGAAATGTCATTTACCCGAGGTAAACAACCCCCTAGCTTTTTTACCGTGTTCATGGTTCATCTATGATGAAATCTCAAAAAATTCACTTTTTGTATGAAAATAAATAATGCAGAATAACAAAAATAAAAAACTTTGGCAAAAACACTTTATTCAATATTCATACAGTTACTTTTTGTGCTAGTTCTTTTGTGTTTTAAAAATAAACCGATTTTCTAACACTTTAAATTGGTGGACAAATTTAAGGTCTGGCCGAAATTAAGTCGGATACCCTACTTTGACGAAATTTCTTTCTTTTTTTTCAAAATCCAAATTTAGCCCATTTTAGCCGGTTGTCATACAAAAATGGTAGATACTAGAAAAATTTTGAATTATATTCAGAGCCACCAGTCTGTGGGCAATCCGAAACAAATATTTTTTAATTTTTAAATTATTTAAAAATCAAATAAAAAATTTCCCTTGGCAGCATAAGTTGTAAATACCAAAAATAGGCACTTTTTGGGGCTTAAATGAGCTCATAACTTTTTAGGGAAGACTTTAATCGTAAAAATTACCTTCCGATTTGGCGTATAAATGTGTTCTATATGCGTATTTTACTTTTCTATCGGCCAAACTGATAATTGGAACACACACCCATAGGTGGGCAGCCTCTCGTGGGGGAAGTATAAGGGGGGAGGGTCAAATTTCAAGGGTGGGGGTGTCTGGCAAAACCCAAATTTTGAGAGAGGGTGTACCCAATATTTCCGCGCTGCCTTAAAATGGGCTTAAAACGCGTAAAAAAAAACGTAAAACAAGCTTATAAATGATTTAAAACTGTGTAAAATTAAAATAAGACCTTATTGCAACTTATAAATTTCATAGTTTTTTTTATTATTACGTAATAATAGAATAGTAATTTTACTGTCTTGATTATAAAGTCAAGTTATCACAAACTTTTTAATCCATAATCTTATATTTGATTAAAGATTATACTACATACATTACATGGTCGTAGCCAGGGAGGTTTAGACCCCCCTTTTGGGTCGGCAACGGGAAAAATTTGGAGTTAGACCCCCTCTTTGGGTCGCCAAGGGTAAAAATTACGATGATCTAGAACGACCATTTTAAAAAAATTTTCTCACGCTTCGTTCAGCTTAATTACTCTGTTTTTTTAGCGATACTGGAAAAAAGTTGACAAAAAATTTTTTGTTTGCGGTCTTATAACTTTTGAACAAGCCGCGATCAATATGCAAATATCTCGCGTTAAGGTTCTTGTACTTTTGGCTACCTCCTAAAAAAAATTTTTAAAAAATTTTGGGGGGTTAGCCCCAGGGGGGGGGGGTGGGGGGGGGTTGGGGGGGTGGGGTTTTGTTGTGGGGGGGTTTCCCCAAATTGCCGAAATTTACGGTCGATTTTTTTCGGCCAAATTTTTAACTTTTTACCATATGGGGCTTTATGTCTGAAAATTTTTGGCAGATTGCCCATACTTTTCTGAGCTCAAAAATATATAATTTGTTAGGGGTAACCTACCTGGGTCGGGTACCCCGAGAGGTTAAAGGGGGTCAATTTCACGATTTTTGCTAAAAATCTTTGTATGGGGGACACCTAATGTATATTTTGGCATCATGCTCAAAAACTGTTAGAGCCACAGGCCTGAGACCGGGGGGATTTATGCGGAAATTTAAGTCCGACATTTTGGTGATGGTCTCAAAAAGATTTTGATGCCCTAAGGCACTGCAATGGCTGACCCCTAAAAAAACTTTTGACACAGCCCCTCTACATAGGCGAGTAATATATCATTTTAAAGCTCTCGGCGTGCTGATTTCAAAAATATAAAAAAACTTGCTCTAAATGGTCAAGTAACCAAAATACAGACCCCTTTGTTTTGTACCCCCAAAATTAGTAAGGGGTGATTTTTTTGTTTTTATTATTTATAAGCTGTGTTTATATTCGTTTGAAAGCTCTATGCGTGCTGATTAAAAAATATTAATTTTAGACTAAAATTTTTTATAGTTACCCGGTTACATACCCCCAAAATACCCCCAATTTTGAAAAATAGTAATTTTGTTATTTTTTCATTTTAAGTGACATGTTTATACTCATATGAAAGCTCTTGACGCACTGATTTTTAAAATATATGGTTTTTTAATATTTATTCAGTGGCTACCCATTTTTGCACCCATCAATGTACCCCCTAAAATTCTTAAGAGGTGATTTTATTATAATACCCTCATGTTTATACTCATATCAAAGCTCTCGACACGCTGATGTCAAAAAATTATTTTCAACTCGATTTAGCCAATGGTTACCATTTTTACAACCAAAATGCACCCCCAAAAATTTTTAGGGGTCTTTTTCAAATATTTATTATAATACCCTCATGTTTATACTCATATCAAAGCTTTAGACACGCTTATCCCAAAAATATAAATTTCAACTCGATTTACCCAATGGTTACCATTTTTACAACCCATAATGTACCCCCAAAAATTTTAGGGAATCTTTTTTATATATTTATTATAATACCCTCATGTTTATACTCATATCAAAGCTTTAGACACGCTTATCCCAAAAATATAAATTTCAACTCGATTTATCTAATGGTCACCATTTTTACAACCCATAATGTACCCCCAAAAATTTTAGGGGGTCTTTTTTATATATTTATTATAATACTCTCATGTTTATACTCATATCAAAGCTTTAAACACGCTGATGTCAAAAATAACTTTCAACTCGATTCATCTAATGGTTACCAATTTTACAACCCATAATGTACCCCGGGGTACATTATTATTATTACTCGCCTATGTAGAGGGAGGGGCTGTGTCAAAAGTTTTTTAGGTTTCAGCTATTGCAATGCCTTAGGGCATCAAGATTTTTTGAGACTATTACCAAAATGTCGGACTTAATTTTCCGCATAAATTCCCCCTGGTCTCAGGCCTGTGGCTCTAACAGTTTTTGAGCATGATGCCAAAATATGCATAAGCTGTCCCCCATACAAAGATTTTTAGCAAAAATCGTGAAATTGACCCCCTTTAACCTCTTTAACCTTTTTTTTCAGGAGGTAGCCAAAAGTACAAGGACCTTAACGCGAGATATTTGCATATTGATCGCGGCGCACTTAAAAGTTATAAGACCGCAAACAAAAAATTTTTTTGTCAACTTTTTTCCAGTATCGCTAAAAAAACAGAGAGTAATTATTTATTTTCTTCGCTCCATTAATTATATTATAGTCTCTACTTGCAAATTTTGTATTACTTTGTTTTGTAATCTTGGTATGACCACGCTAGACCCACCCCATTCTTAATGTTTTAATTGATCTCCACTTCCAAATTTGTATTACTTTGTTTTTTAATCTTGATACGACCACGCTGGATCCCCTTTTTAGATTATTATATAGTGGTATTAAAAATTTAAAGGTTAGAAGTAATTTTAAAAACATTTTCTGGTACTTTGGATTGCTCAGCTGTAATTCAATGTTCTCAGTTTTTAGTTGTAATGTTTTGGAAATTGAAAATTTTAAGGTATAAAATTGTTTGTAAAAAAATTTTCTTTGTTTTATAGGCTTATTTTTATTGAATAATAGGAAAAATATGAAGTATATGATATAAACAAAGTAATAACATTCTGCGTGAAGCGCGGAAAATTTTTTAGTCCTTTTATAACGCTTAAAAATTTTTCTCCGGGAGACAAATTTGGGGGAGGTATCCCCGGGTACCCCAAATTTAGGGGGGGGAGGGTGTCAGCGAAATCCGAAATTTTAGAGGGATACAACCCTCGCCCTTGCCAACCTATGCACACACCTTTAGGACTTGTACCTTTTTTAGTTAAAAACAGTGTTTAAATACACTTTTAAGGCCTAAATAGGCTGTTTTAGTATATAAAATTCAATACTAAACCTAAAAACACTTAAATTCTTGTTTTGAAAAAACTGTTAAAAATCGGACCCCTCTAACCCCTCCTCCTAAATTTGAAATCTCGCACCCGGCGTCAACCAATCCCCCCCTAAAAAGCCAGGGAGTCCGGACCCCCCCTAAAAAATTTTGGGTGTGGTGGGCCCCCTTCCCCTTCCCTAGTGAAGCTGATCAAAACACCTATGTGTGCCACCCCCCATAATTTTAAAAAAAGTAATAAAAAATTATGGCGCCATTTAATTTTTGACCTATTATAAAGCCATTTTTGCAGTTTTTATTTAAAAAAAATGTCTCCTTGTACCCACTCCCCTTTCCCATTTTAGAAAAACCACCAAACCCCCAATCCTCAGAAAAACCCCCAATCCTCTCCCGTGCCAATGTGGTATGGAGTAAACAGGTAGGATTCCCATACGCGTCCCAAAATTGAATTTGATCGACCTTAAAGTAAAATATCCTTATAAAACATCTTCATACTCTAGATTCAGACCTGTGCACGGTCTGAAAATGCCCCCCGTTTTATTGAAGGATTTGCCCCCCCCCCGCCAAAAAATGAAAAAGTACCCTAAAAATATGACGCCATTTTTGACCTATATGATGACGCCATCATTGCGAATTTTTAGCCTATTTCAATGTATTTTAAGCCATTTTAGACCTATTTTTTACCTTATTTCCGCTTTTTTTGTCCCTTTTTTCCCTTTTCCCTTCTTTTTTTCTTTTTTTTTTCTTTCCCCCCTGCTTGCCCCCCCCCCGTTTCAAAAAAGTTGCCCCCCAATTTTAACCCCGGGGAAGAGGGGGCAGTGCACAGGTCTGCTAGATTGGACCTGTAGACTTGATTTTTTTGGTTATTTTTGAGATTTGAGCTTTTCATTAGGAGTTATAAGCCGATGTACACCCAAAAATTGCCCTATTTTGGCAATTTATGTTATTAAGAATTTTTTTATTAAGCCTTTAATCAAATTAATATTATTTTTTTGTATTATCAAGTTTCTGGCAGTTACAAATACACTTTTTATTTTTTTCATGGTAACAACCAATTTTTTACAATAGCCGTTCAAATACCCATCAAATTTTAGTTGTGAAAAAAATGACATTTTTGGAAAACAATTTGTTTTAATAAAAATTAATTATATTACAATTTTGTTTGATGTTTAGGTTTTGCTTAGGCTTAGGAACAATAAATCAGTGAAAAACTAAGTTTTAATTAGCATTTAAATAAAGCCAAAAAATTTTTATTGTCTATGTTTTTGGTGATCTATGTAACTTTTGAATTATTAATTTTTTTGAAAATTTTTGAGTTCTTCAGACTTCTAGCATTGTTAAAACATAGTTTTTAATTTAATTTGTGTGTTTACAAATATTTTTTTATTAACATCATAAATTGCATATGCTGAAAAAGATAATTTTTTTAATGATCAGATAACAGAATTAATATCATACTAAGCATAGTTTATGCATAGTTTAATTCTTCTGTTTTCATCATTTCATTGTGTTTTTTTTTATTTTTTTTCTTTCTTTTTTTTCTTTTCATCAACAACATCAAATCTGCAACTTAATTGCCGCCAATATGAATCACAATTGTAACTAATTATCAATGAACATAGCTATCTGATATGACTTTAAAGGCTCAAAAAGAGCGCTTATTTAAGTCAGTTTTAAAACTTTTCTTGAATGCATCCAAAGAATCGACAGTTACTTGAGATGGGAGTAGATTGTTCCAAGGTGTAACAACCCTATTTGCAAAAGAAAATTTCCTTGCATTAATTCGGCAGTCTTCCATTGCCAATTTAAAAGGATGACCACAGGTGGGCTGCAGGAATAGGTCACCAACGGGTGGGGGTTTGGGGGGGGTCACCCCCCCTACGGCCTCTGAGACCTATCCCCCCCCCCCTAAGGCCCATTTTTGACCCCTCCCCCCCCCCCACGAACCCCTGGAACCCAGACCCCCCCCCCAAGGGCCCATTTTTGACCACCCCCCCTAACTAGACAATCCCAAAAAATGCTTAAAAAATGGTCAAATTTCGTCAAAAAATTGTCAATTTCGGTCAAAAAAATGGTACCCGGGGTGTGACCCCCCCCCTGCTTTTTTTCAAAAAAAAAAGCACCCCGGGGTGTGACCCCCCCCCCGGGGGGGCCAAAACCACCACACCCCGGGGTGTGGACCCCCCCCCGGAGCCGTCAAAGGTCGGTGACCTATGGCTCGCGGGGGCCCCGGTGTGGAAGTTGACCTTCCGGGGGTCACACCCGGTGTTGGAGGCAGGGGGTGTAGCCGGTATTTTTTTGACCGAAATTGACAATTTTTTGACAAAAACTAACCATTTTTAAGCATTTTTTTCGTTGTACGTTCAGGAAGATGACCTTAGGGGGGGTGCGGGTTCAAAGGGTGGATGGCAGAGAGGGTGGAGAATGAGCTAAGATCTGGGCGGTAGGGGGGGTCGGGCCCCCCCGCCTCCTGTGCGGCCTGTGGTCATCTTTTAAATTGGCAATGGAGACTTTTGCCGAATTAATGCAAGGGAATTTTTCTTTTGCCAAATAGGGTTGTTTACACCTTTGGAACAATCTACTCCCATCTAAGTATCTGTCGTACTTTGAATCGTCAAGAAAAAAAGTTTTAAAACTAACTTAAATAAGCTCTCTTTTTGAGCTTTTAAATCTAGTTATCAGATCAGCTATGTTCATTGATAATTAGTTTACAATCCATGATTCGCTGTTGGCGGCAATTAAGTGCGTTTGATGTTGTTGATGAAAAGAAAGGAAAGAAAGAATAAAAAAAAAAATACGAGAAATGATGAAAAACGGAAGAATTGGGCTTATTGCATAAACTATGCTTAGTATGATATTAATTCTGTTATCTGATCATTAAAAAAAATTATCTTTTTCCAGCATATGCAATTTTGATGTTAATAAAAAAATATTTGTAAACACACAAATTAAATTAAGAACTACTGTTTTAGCGAATTATTTAAAAGTAGTCAAAAAGATTCAAAAAATTTTTCAAAAAAATTAATAATTTAAAAGTTACATAGATCACCCAAAAAACAGTAAACAACAAAAAGTTTTTTGCAGCTTTATTTAAATGTCTAATTAAAAATTAGTTTTTTCAGCTGATTTCTTGTTCCTGAGCCTAAGCAAAACCTAAACTTCAAACTAAAAAATTGTAATTATAATTAATTTTTCTTAAAACAAATTGTTTTCCCAAAAATGTCATTTTTTTTTTCGCAGACTAAAATTTGATGGGTATTTGAACGGCTGCTGGAAAAACTATTGGTTGTTACCATGAAAAAAATCAAAAGTGTATTTTGTAACTGCCCAGAAAACTTTTTGATAATACGAAAAAATGATATTAATTTGATTAAAGGCTTAAAATAAAAAAAATTCTTGATAACATAAAATTGCCAAAATAGGGCAATTTTTGGGTGCTACCATCGGCTTATAACTCCTTAATGAAAAGCTCAGAATCTCAAAAATAACCCCCCCAAAAGATCGGGTGTACAGGTCCAAATCTGGCACGACCCTGTGCACTGCCCCCTCTTTCCGGGGTTAAAATTGGCCAGCTTTTTTGAAGCGGGGGGGGGGAAGGAGGGGGAGAGAAAAAGAAAAAGAGAGGGAAAAGGAGAGAGGGGACGAAAGAAGCGGAAATGGTGTGAGAGATAGGTCTAAAATGGCTTGGAATACATTGAAATGGGCTAAAAATTCGCAAAGATGGCGTCGTCATCCGTGACTATTGGTCAAAGATGGCGTCGTTGTTTTTAGGGTACTGTTTTTTGATTTTTTGGCGGGGGCAAACTGTAGATCAAACGGGGCATTTTTACGAGACCAGTTCACAGGTATGATCTGAGAGGAGTATGAAAATATTTATAAGGAAATATTTACTTTAAGACAAATCGATTCGATTTTGAAACCATATGGGAATCCTACATGTTGCTCCGTCCCCACATTGGCACGGGAGGAGGATTGGGGGTTTCTGAGGATTGGGGGTTTGGTGGGTTTTTCTGAAATGAGAGGGGAGTGGGGTACAAGGAGAACATTTTTTTTTAAATAAAAACTACAAAAATCACTTTTTGATAATAGGTCAAAAATTAAAATGTAACAGTTTAATTACTTTTTAAAATTATGGGGGGGTGGCGCGGTGTTTCAATCACTCACTAGGGAAGGGGCCCCGCCGCGCCCAAAATTTTTTTGGGGTGCAAACTACAGCTTTTTTCAGGGGGATTGGTTGACGCCGGGTGCGAAATTTCAAATTTAGGGAGGGGGATTCAGAGGGGTCCGAATTTTGACGGTTTTTCCGAAACAAATTTTAAGTGTTTTTAGGTTTCAGTATTCGATTTTTATATACTGAAACAGCCTATTTTGACCTTAAAAGTGTATTTAAACACTGTTTGACTGAAAAAAGTACAAGTATTGAAGGTGTGTGCGTAGGTTGGCAAGGGAGGGTTGTATCCCTCTAAAATTTCGGATTTTCACTGACACCCCCCCCTAATTTGGGGGTACCTGGGGATACTCCCCAAAATTTGTCTCCCGGAGAAATTTTTAGCGTTATAAAAGAAAATTTGAGAAAATTTTCCGCGCTCGGCGCGGAATGTATTCCTTTGTTTCTGTAAGTTGTGCTTTTCCTATTCTGATAAAAAATAAGCCTATAAAACAAAGAAAATTTTTTTTAGCAAACAATTTTATACCTTAGAAACTTTCAGAATTCCGAAACACTACAACTAAAAAACTGAGAACATAAAAATTACAGCTGAGCAATCCGAGAAGTACCAGAAAATGTTTTTAAAATTACTTCTAACCTTTGATTTTTTTAATACAGCTATATAATGATCTAAAAAAAGGGGGATCCAGCGTGGTTGTATCAATTTAAAAAAACAATACAAATTTGAAGTGAAAAATCAATTAAACATTAAGAATAGGGGTGGTACTCATCATTCGGTACCGAGAACAAAGTAATACAAAATTTGCAGTGCGAGGAGCTGGTGCCGATTAATGGAAGCGAAGAAAATAAATAATTTCTTCTGTTAACAATACTGGAAAAAAGTTGACAAAAAAATTTTTGTTTTGCGGTCTTACTGTAACTTTTCAGTGCGCCGGCAAACTCGAATATGCAAATATCTCGCGTTAAGGTCCTTGTTACCTCCTGAAAAAAAAAGGTTGAAAAAGGTTAGAGAGGGGTCGAGTTCACGATTTTTTGTAAAAATCTTTGTATGGGGGACACTTATGCATATTTTTTGGCATCATGCTCAAAAACTGTTAGAGCCACAGGCCCGCGCCAAGAGAATTATGGGAAAATTCGGGTCCGACATTTTGGTAATAGTCTCGAAAAATCTTAGTGTAAGCATACAATAGCTGAAACCTAAAAAACTTTTCGACACAGCCCCTCCTATTACATAGGCGAGTAATAATAATGTACCGGGGATTCGGTTATGATTTTGTAAAATTGGTAACCATTAGATGAATCGAGTTGAAAGTTATTTTTGACATTGCAGCGTCTTTAAAACTTTCATTATAATCTGAGAGTATTTATAATAAATATATAAAAAACCGTTTTGGGTCTGTGGGTTTGTAAAAATGGTGACCATTAGATAAATCAAGTTGAAAAATTTATATTTTTGGGAATCGCGTATTCTAAAGCTTAATATGAGTATAAACATCGAGGTATTATAATAAATATATAAAAAAGATTCCTAAAAATAAGTTCTAACTATAAACTGTAAAAATCATAACCATTGGGTAAATCGAGTTGAAAATTATATTTTTGGGGATAACGTATTCTAAACTTTTTTACAATAATTATAAACATGAGGGGTATTATAAATATTTGAAAGAGACCCCTAAAATTTTTGGGGTGCATTTTGGTTGTAAAAATGGTAACCATTGGCGGAATAAAATTGAAAATAATTTTTTGAGCATCAGCGTGTCAAGAGCTTTGAGTATGAGTACTAGACATGAGGGTATTATAATAAAAATCACCTTTAAGAATTTTCGGGGTACGCTGATGAGTAGATAGGGATCACCGCTGAAAATAAATATTAAAAAACCATATATTTTAAAAATCAGTGCGTCAAGCTTTCGTGCAGTATAAACATGTCACTTAAAATGAAAAATCACAAAATTACTATTTTATAAATTATTGGGGTATAACCGGGTCTTTGTAAAAAATTTTAGTCTAAAATTAATATTTTTTAATCAGCACGCATAATTGTTA
>JASAMX010021313.1:0-22917 GCA_030248175.1 Microlaimidae sp. YZB2_3 | reverse complement strand
ATTTAATTTGCATATCATAGTCACCTTTATCGTTTTGGTTCACATGAAAGGAAACAGGAGGAACGGTAAGAAAACAAGGAGGACGGTACTCACCTACTAAGCGTAAATTACAGTCCTTTCCGTGTATCTTTAATGCAACACTTACAGATAAATAAATTTATTGTTTTAGTTAACAGGACTAATTTTTTAAAAAAGACTTGGCTAATATGGCTACACCGCCACCTTGCTTGAATTCACGGTCATGTCTATATATTTGATAATTTTTATCAGAACATAAAAGAGAGTAAAAAAAGAATTATTTAGCCAGGTTTCGCAAATGAAAATCAAATCAAATTAGTGTTCGTTAAGAATTGCATTAAACTCATAGAGTTTTGTTTACAAGTATTACGCGCGTTAAAATACTTACAACTCAAACCTTTAAACGCAACTAAACTCCAAACGTGGCACTACTGGCTGCGTAACAGTGTCAAAATTGATTCTGCTTCGGCTGAATATTCAATTTGAAAGATTTATGAGACTGGTTCTTAGGAATTACACGTCAATTTTCAGGCTGACCATCACTCAGAATAAAATGCGATTCAATAGGCACCTTGTACTGAAATTCGGTTTATACATGAAGTATGCATATGCAATATACATAAACGTCACCATAATGGATAATTACCGTATCTCCTAACTTATCTTTCGTAGTATGCAGATCAACCGATTAAAATTTTGCGCGCTTTCGATCCGTTGATCAGCATACTACAAAAGACAATTAAGAGATACGGTAATTATCCATTCGGTAGAGTGAAACTTATGTATATTGCATACTTCATGTATAAACCGAGTTCCAGTACAAGGTGCCTATACCCAAACGGTCTTTTTCGCAATATAACTGGGCTATATGCTTTTTTTCTTGATAAGTGAAGCTTGGGCGTATGTAAATTCTTGAAAACTCTTGGCGGAATTTAGCAGTGCGCTGCGTTTAAGCACCTCATCATGGATAGCCGACCGTTCAAATTTCAGCTTCCACAAATTCTTGAGACTTCCTTGCAATACGAAAAATTTTGCATAGCTTAGGCGAGGAGGACCCATTATAAACAGCTGAAAGCAAACGTTATACTTGATTCCATTCATCCGCCTTTATTAGCGCCTTCTGACAGATTCTTAACTACAAGAAATTTCTTGTTAGTTTTCCGCTCCGTTCCTTTTTTGACGATAGGACGAATTATGCTTTTAACAGTCTCAGGCGAAATTGATCGCTTTTTCCTGTTTTGGCGCAGGGACTTCTTACTTTTAAAGGAGGCTTGATTGTCGTCAAACTCTTGTTCATCTGCGCGTCACTATCAGAATCAGGATTTGACGAGGCGGCGAGTGCAGATTCCAAGCTGTCAACGCGAGCTGAAAAATTTTCAAACGCGCTGGAAAGAGCCTGAAGCTTTAAGTAGCAATTACTGCAAGTGATGGAAAAATCAATGGCAATACTAAAGTAAACTTTAACTGTTAAGCCGGTGCAGGTAATATGAAAAGAATTCACGCAAAACTTGCACCTGTCGGTATGTTTGACTTTTGATGAGATTACTAAGTCACAAATTCCGCAACTTGCCATTAGGAAAACTGAGCAATAATTGACCCAAAAGAGCAGTAGAGAATGGCCACAGTGCAGATTAAATTCATAAAAGGTTTCAAAACTTGAAGTTGAAATAATAAAAAAGCCAGCAAATAATTTATGCAGATGGCACAAAATCTCGGAAAATATAAAAAAAAATTTTCGCTCAGATCGATATAAAGCTTATAGAGTTTGTTATTTAACAGGCAGTCAAAAAAGCCAAATACTTGTATTAATTCGCTGTATTATAAGAGAACCTTGATTTCACAGCCGTCTATAGGAAGTATCTAACCTGGGAGCCGTAAGTTGGAAAATTGGAGCCAAAAATAAAAATCGCTAAAACGTGTCCCGAAGTCTAAGCGAAGTCTAAATCTAACCCCAAACCGATTTTTCCTCGAAGGCTCCAAGTTTCCATTGTTCATGGCTCCAAGTTTCCAAAAATATTAATGGCTATAAGTTCCTTGCTTGTGGCTATAAAGACCCCGTACCTCAATGGGTATAACGATTTACGTCACAAATTATGCACTTAAAAAAAGTGGCTACTTTCTACCTGAATTCTATACCTTGATCGTTAAAATTAGTGCAGTATTTGTCGAGATACTACGTTTCTCGTACAAAAAACCTCGGATTTTTTGCTAAAAAATACAAAGTGAAGGAAAAAAAACTTTTAGAATCGCTATAAAATCGCTGCCGTCGTTTGGTGTTTTTTAGGAAAAAATCGCAGGTTTTTTGTACGAAAAACGCAATATCTCGACTAATATGGCACCAATATTAACAATCAAGGTGTAGTCGTTTTTTGAGTGTATAATTTGTAACATAAATCGTTATACCCAGTGAGCAATTTTTGCACCTATAAGTAAAGTAACGGGAAAAAACACCACTTTTAAGAAATCAGGAGCTCCATTTCAGTTTTTTTTGCTAATCTATATATGAACTTTCATTTTAATAAATTTTTTAGTCTAAATAAATGGTGTTTAAGGTGTTAGCAGTTAAAAAACTTTTTTTGCTACTCATTTTCAACCAGCTCATGAGGAATATCTGTAGAATTTACTTAAATTTTAAATTAGTTTAAGTAGGTGTAAATTAATTTAATATTCGAGTAAGAGTAAAAGTAAAAGTAATTAGATTTTTAAGAGTCGAGTAAAAGTTAAAGTAAAAGTAAGTAAAAATTTAAAAGTACAGTAAATGTAAAAGTAATCCAAAATCTCTTACTTTTATTAGTTTAATTTAAAGTAAAAGTAACTTTTTACAACACTAGTCGAACGCCAATTAGGGGTGTTCAATCCGTAAAATTTATTTTAGCAGCGCCTTAGTTTTAGCACTAAAATTCAAGGATCGACTATTTAACAACAAAAACATACAAAAACATTCAAAATTTTTCACTAAAGCGGATTAATAACAAACATTAGAAACTGTATTTTAATAATTATTTATCAAATTGCTTAATTTGGAACCTAAATGCAAATTTTTTAATGGCTAAAGTTGGTATTGGCTGAAGTGTTGGCTGAAGTGTTAGTGTTGGCTAAAGTATATTTTGTGAAAAGGTGGAATTAAAAAGAACTCTGCGTTTTTTTTTGTTTTAAAAAAAACGTCATTACCGCACAGTTTTAATTGGTCCCCTCATGTCTGCATTCTAAATTTTGGCGTCAGCCCGATATAATTCAACTATAAGTACTTTTTTTAATAAAATTTTAGTTTTGTTTTGTTTAGTTACCTGTTTGGCTTTTCGCAAATAAAGCGTTGTTTTGTTACAAAATATATTTTTGTAATGTGTTTAGTTTTAAAATAAAATTTAAAAGATTAAGATTTGTTGACAATCGCATCGCAAGTATAGAAAAACGCATATTTTGATATTGAAAACGTAACAATTTTTTCCAGCTGTAAAAACTCAGTATTTACTTGGGACGATCGTGTTGTAGGACCGTCGTGTTTTATCGCGGAACCGCTGTGACGTACTCAGGACCGTCGTGTAATAGGACTTAGGACCGTCGTCTTGCGGGACCCTCATGTCATAAACCCTTCAAAATTATTCCCTAAACATTAAGCGCTATTTAATTTTAATTAAAACAATTTCTTGCCATAAATTTAGAATATATAAAAATGATTTAATTTATAAATGCTACACAAAATTTATTTAATTAATAAAAACGAATCAGATATGCTGGTTTACCCAAAAAAATTATTATATATGTAGGCTGGAAGTCTAAGAAATGTTACTTTTTATGTTTTTTTCTGTTAAAAATTGTGAGCAAACATTCGTGTACAAAGTCACATAGGAGCAAATATTACATCTATATTTACATTGAATATCATAATTTCAAGTTAAAATTATGGGTGAGGCGGGAGCTCTACCATGTAATTTAACCCCATGTAATTTACCGTGTAAACCGTGTAATTTACGTGTTTTACCTCTACTGTGTAATTTAGCCGTGCCAAACATTATTAGAGAACGTGGTTATATTTTGAAATTTATGTTCCTTTTTTTATTATTATTATCATTATTATTATTCTTACACCCAATTCTTAAAATTCCTATTTCCTTACTGATTGATCAAAATTAAACATGGGCTCATTGCAAAAAAGAAAAAAATACGCAAGTTTGTTTGAAGCCACTTTTTTTATTTAGGTCTTTGTTATCGATTTATTGATAAAAAAATAAATTGAAAAATCGCAAAATAAAAGCTCCTGACACAATACCAGTGGGGTTTTGTAGCGCCTAAATTCGGCAGGGGATCAGCTGCGGCGCACATTTGTCCGCCTAGGAAAGATTAGAACAGAGGAGCTAGAAAGCCTATCACTTACGCCCTAGCGGGCTTTTGCTAGTCGCTGCAAAGTTCGGTCTTTGGCGTCAGCCAGGTAAAGGTAAACTCAGTCGGATCCGTTATTAAGTTAGTAATTAGTACCTATAGTTGACGAGAGCTAAGTAGGGGGTTAACCGACTGAGCTCTCGTCTAAACTGCCAAACGCGTATTTACAGTATTTAAGTTTATTAGCGGCCAACCAAGGTATTACCGGGCCAGTACACGTTACACAAGAAAAGTTGGGTAAGCCTATTTTACGGGACGGCACCTGAAGGGGACTTTACCTAGCCTATTGCGTTACCTATAAAAAATATTATAAATTTACTGTGTTGTTTGTGCTTAGCCTGGGCGGAACTTAACTAAAGAAAGGGGCGCTTTTAGATTAGCCGAAGCTGTGGGCGTTGAGGGGGGATAAATACGAAATTGTGGCTTTAAGCCAATTAAACACCGGTTTTTAGTAATTTGGCACGTTTTAGGCGGCAACTACCCAAGGAACCTATGCGGAGGCAGACTGGTAAAGACGGCGTGGGTGGGTAACCCAAAATACTAACCCTTAAAAAGGGCCTTAGCTTAAGTAAGAGGGAATGGGGAAAACCTAAACCACCACTAACTTAAGGGGAACCCTAACTTAACTAAACTTAAGTGTCTACAAAGTTAATCCTACGGAGCTAGTACTGACTAGCTCTGACTTAACGGACCGACTAAGCCACGGTGGGCCATTTTACCTGGGCTGAACTACGATCGTTATTCCACCAATCTGCAAGTATTAGCCGGGCGACTAGGGGGAATAAACCGCATTTGAATCAGGATATAAAAATTACCAACGTCGCATAATGCGCTAGTTGGCGCGGTTTCTCTGAAGGGGGGCTCGAAGAGTCGTAAAAATTTCCACCAATTAGCCGTAGTTTTCCAAGGTGGGGAAAGGGGGAGCCGAACGAAAACACTAAAAATAACGTCGGCCGGTTATAATGCAACCGTAGCCGACTCGGCTCTTACGAAGGGGGACACAAAAAACCAACCCCGGACAACCCAGGGGGCGAATACAGTAGAAAAAACAGAGGGTTTCTTTTCGAAACCCTCTTTTAAAAATGGTGAAGCTTTTCTGAAAACTCTTCCAAGTGGTTGGAGAGGCTGTCGAGTCGAGTCAAAGAAACCATAAAAACTGACTTTTTTGGCGAAACCGCGCCACTTATATATGCGGAATTTTAATAACAAAAAGCCATGTGTTTGTATTTTGCAACACGCTGTAATCCCCACTCGGGTCAACCGGCTACTTGCTGATTGTTTACTCATTTTGCACGCCTCTGCAAAATGAGGAGCCTAAAGTAGAATTTCGAGCGGCCTGCGGAGCGTAAAGTACGACCGCCTTTTCACCGCCGACTTAGTCAGTTTGTAAGTGAGGCGAGCCACCCAGGCGTGAGAACGATGAGCTGCCTGTGCAGCTAAGGGGAGGGGATGTAAAATATTTAATAATTACGCGGGAGGCGAAGGGGCGCCGGGGGACAAGGGGGACCAACGCACAGCGATACTTTTGCGTCGCATCTTCCCACCCAGTTTGAGCCGTCCTCAGCGAACCAGGGTAAGCAGAAAAAGTGTAGGCGAGCGGACGGAAAAGTTTTGCCGTGATGGTCAGCAGCACTGTTTTATCCGTATTTAAATAAAAATTAAAGCTGCTTTGGGGGGAAAGTCTGCGTCGGTGTAGGTCTATTTTTTTTATTTAAACGTAACACAAAAAATAATAAAAAAAACACATATATTTTATTTAAAAAATAACTGGCCTAGCTCAGGCGGTGCCAGGGAAGGGGGCACTAACAAAAACTCACAACAAGGCCCTCCACCAGGGCAATCCGGAAAACCGGCTTTTTTGATAAGGTGGAACAAAAACACATTTTTAATTTTTAAAGAAAATTGGTGACTTATGTCACCGCTTAGCCCTGTTTTTAGGGGAGACTAGTAAAAAAGAAAACAACAAAAAAACTAAATTATATGTGGGGGGGCAACCCACCAACTCAGCGCAACCCTGCTTTTTTTAGAAATTTTTTAAAATTTTTGCATATATCACACCCCAAAATTTCACAGATAGAAAAAAGTAAATAAAGAAAGTTTTTAAGAAAATACAGTTTTTTAATAAAGCGCTAGTCGCTGTCTTCAATTGACTGTTCCTCCTCCCAAATATTATAGGAATCTTGCACCCAAATCCTTGGTTTTAGTTTCTTGGGGGGTGATCTTGGCCGTCGCTTGATTCCGACTCCTGGCGGAGGGCGCTTGTCCTCCGGGTAGAAGATGACGGGGAACCAGAGCTCTGATTCCGAATCTCCGTTTGGTTCTCCTGCACCGGCCGGTGGTGCTGTTGCAGAGGCTCCAGAAACGGGGGCCTTATGGATTGGGCACCCTGGGGGTCTGGTACAGGTTGCCGCGAGGGAGGAGCCGTCCTTTGTTGCAGTTCCTGCAGGGTTGGGGCGGAAGCCATGCCCGTTGTGGAAGTGGTGGATTCAACCGGAGTTGCTCCCGTCTGAACCGTGCAGCCTCCTTTCCAGCTGCTGAATGTGACCGTGACGGGCTACTTGTATTGCTAAGCGCAGATTGGGAGGTACTTCCTGGTGTTCGGGCACTGTAATTAAAGAAAAGTGTAATTTACAGGAAATAATCCAAAACCAGGATGAACAGCAGGCCACAGTTCTTGCAAGGTTTTTGACTATGAAAAATAAACATTTTTACATGATTATTTTACCCAAAAACTAAAAATTTAATTTTGAACACAAAACTTTTTTTAGTGCGAGATGCCTATCTTTGGGGAAGTTCTTTCCCAAAAGTTAGACGGTAAAGCTGTCATCCTCCTGAAAGAAAGCAATATTAATTATAGCATTTGAGAAAAGAAAACAAAACTTAGGGCATAGGGGAAAACTAATAACTAAATTAGGCTACAAGGCAAACCTAGTGCAATAAGCCAAAACTAACAGTTAAATTTAAAGCTACTAAACTACCGGCGTGCTATATACTACAAGAACACTTGGGCCACTAACAAACAAAACAAAACAAACAAAACAATAATATACAAGGGTAGAAGACACGCAAAACATGCAACTTACATGCCTATAACTAATATAACAGAACAGTTTTCAAGGATAGACGGGACGATTAGAAGTGAACAGAAATAGGAGCGGGTTAGTTGTGAAGCATAACACAACAAAAACACAAAAACATTTATGCGCATGAGTTGTTTTACCTTTATTAGCAAATAATAATAAGAAGAACGTTTACTTTACCAAACAACAATAATTAGAAGAAGAAGCCATAACTTTTAACGCACACAAAAACACAAAAACATAAGTTAGTTTGGAAAAACTAAAAATAAAAGTTTTACGGTTAGCGCTTTTTCTTCTTCTTGAAGGTGGTGGACATCTCTGCCATTATCTTGCCGAGGATGTCGGCTTTGTCGATGGGGGCGGGGATATCCTCCTCTTTCTCTGAATCTGAATCCGAGGATAGGGCATCCCGCATCTCTTCTACATTTGCATTGGCCGCTTGAATTTTTGCCTCGGCCTCTTTGAGCAATTTCTTTTGCTGATGGTATTTTATGGACATATGGATCCGGCGGAGACGACGCCTTTCTCTCCTTTTCTTCCTCTTACGGAGCTGAGCCTCGGTAACGCCAGGATCTAAGGGAAAGGGCCTTTGGGAAAGCCACTTCTCATCCAGCTGAGCGTCTTCCTTTTTAGCCTGTTCCACTCCTGGGGGATCCAGGTCCTCTGCCCATTTGTTCGAATCAGGGCGATGCGGCTGGTTTTTGACTCCTCCGCGTTTACCTATTTGAGTTCGTACACTTTCCCTTATATTTACATAAAAAGCTTGACCAAGGTTGGCTTCTCGTGATTTATATAATTTAAGCCTTTGCAAATTTACCCACTCAGTGTAATCTTTTAATTCGTCCCCAACACTATCAAGACGAATAACTTTAGCGGTACCCATACTATTATTGATTTGTTGTACTTTATAGGGTCCAACCCATTTACTTGTTAATTTATTACATTGCTTAGGTTTAATGGCAGGGTTATATTTGAGAACTAGTGAATCTTTGTTTATTGCTTTAATACAAACCCTTTTATCATAGTTGCATTTTTGCTTGATCTGTGCTTTAGTGATATTTTTAACTGCTAAATCCCTTGCTTCGGTTAGTGCAACCTTAGCATGTGCGACGTAATCTTCATCATAATCCACATAAGGGGAACAAGCCTTTTCATATTTAACATCCAGGGGAACTCGTATGTCTCTTCCATAAATCAAATAAAACGGACTTTCTCGGGTCGATTCCTGGGGGGATCGATTATAAGCCAATATTACAAAAGGAAGAGCAAAATCCCAATCATCTTGTTGTTCATTCACGTAGAGGGAAAGCATTGTACACAGGGTTTTGTTGAATCTTTCCATTAAACCGTTACACTAAGGGTGGTAGGCGGTTGTAAAAACTTTCTTCGAAGCACCAATTTCACATATTTCTGCTATTATTTCACTTGCAAAATTTGTTCCTTGATCAGTCAATATTTGAAAGGGACATCTATGAACTGCCAATACTTTTTCTAGGAGAATTTTGACAATCGTCTCAGCTTTTTGGTCTTGGAGGGGAAATCCCATAGCAAACCTTGAAACATATTCTGTAATCACCAAGATATATTTATTGCCCTTGTATGTTTCCTTGAGGGGACCCAATATGTCCATACCAATTTTGTCAAAAATTCGAGTCACTTTTATGGGTTTGAGGGCGGGCCTCGCAGTTTGAGCATCAGATTTACGATGAGCACATTGTTCACAAGTGGACACATAATTTTTGACGTCTTTATTCATTGAGGGCCAATAAAAACGGTTGGATACCTGGGACAAGGTTCGTTTAGTCCCCATATGTCCTCCAAAAATATCATCATGGGCAGACCTAATGGCTTCTTGACGTCGTTCCTTTGGTAAACATATTTGTTCGGGAAATTCCAGGCTAAGTCTCTTTTTCCTGGGGTGCTCATGCATTAAGACATTCTGTCGGAGGTAGTATCTTTCCGCCCAACGTATAATATCTTGACGCAATTTACTTTCTTTGGGAAGTTCATTATCTTTCAAATATGCATAGATCAGAGAAAAATTGGGATCCTTTTGTTGCAATTTGACTAATTCTTCCATTTCATTTGAGGGAATGAGAGAAAGTATCGCGCAAGCAAGGTGTGTACCGGGTTTGGCTACTTCTTCTTTTTGATCAGTGGTCTCTTGGCCTTCTGTTTCATCTAGTTCTTCAGGTGGGGGAATCCTTGATAAAGCATCTGCATTCCCATTAGCTTTTCCGGGACGATACTCACAATTTGTAATTGAATATTCATTCATTAGTAAAGCCCAGCGTCGCAGTCTTGCTGAAGAACATTTTCCACTATTGAATATGTATTGGAGGGGAGCGTGATCCGTTGTTAACTTAAATTCGTGACCATAGAGGTAAGGACGAAAGTGTTTAACCGCCCAAACCAATGCCAAAGCTTCTCTTTCTATTGGGGCGTAGTTTCTCTCTGCACTATTGAAGTTCCGACTAGCGTATGCAATCGGTCTCTCTCCTTCGGCAAATACTTGCGAAAGTACAGCTCCCATGCCTGTGTCTGAGGCGTCTGTCGAAAGAAGAAAAGGACGTTTGAAATCGGGAAAAGCCAGTACATCTGTAGAGCAGAGCTTCTCCTTCAAAGTATCGAATGCTTTTTGGCACTCCGGTGTCCAGTAAAACCTTGTTCGTTTTCCCATTAACTTGTATAGAGGACTAGCAATTTCTGCAAAGTTTTTGATAAACCTTCTGTAAAAATTTGCAAGACCATGAAATGAGCAAACTTGTTTCTGAGTTTTCGGAACCGGGAAATCCTTTACACACAAAATTTTGGAGGGATTTGGTTGAGCCCCATCTTTACTTACGATGTGTCCGAGAAATTCTACTGATTTCCGTCCAAAATGACACTTTTTCGGTTTCAATTTAAGTTTGGCTTGACGCAACCTGTCCAATACTAGATCAATATCTTTTAAATGTTGGGGAAACGTTTTTGAAAATATGATTATGTCGTCAATATATACTAGGCAGTTATGCCAGCGTAGGCCTGCAAGGACGATTTCCATGAGATGTTGAAAACTTGCGGGTGCGTTACACAAACCAAATGGCAACACATTAAAATCATACAACCCACCCATAGGGCTACAAAAAGCTGTCTTTTCTTTATCTTTTTCCTCGAGGTCAACCTGCCAATATCCCGATAACAAATCAAGAGTTGAAAAATAGATTGCTCCATTTAAAGCTTCCAATACTTCATCAATTCTGGGTAAGGGAAAAGAATCCTTCTTGGTAATTTTGTTCACTCCTCGATAATCAATACAAAAACGGTTTGTTCCGTCTTTCTTTCTTACAATGACTATGGGTGACGCGAATGGACTCTTGGATTCTCTTATTACTCCTTTTTGAAGCATCGTCTCTATTTCTTCACGAATGACTTGTTTTTGGCTTTCTGCTACTCGGTATGGCTTTTGCCTATGGGGTTTATTATCTCCAACGTCTATTTCATGCTTTAATAGGGAAGTCCGTCCAGTATCATAAGGGCCTGAAGAAAACACGTCTTTGTTTCTTCGAATCAATTCTACAAGGAGTTCCTTTTGTTCCTCTGTTAAGTCTGATTCAGTTAAATTCATTTCCTTCACAGGGTCAAAATCTGAAGGTCTCGTCGACGTTGAAACATTGAAGACTTGAGAAACTTCGCCCAGATTGGTATCCTCCGGTCTGGTGATAATATCAACTACAAATTCCTCACTGAGAACATTTGCAATGCCAATTGAAGTGCCTGCGTACAGAGTGATCAGTTCCGTAGTAGGGTTCATTACTTCAATAATGGTTTTTCCTCCAAAGTGCGTTGCCAGCACATTTGCCAGGAACAAACCGGTGCGTCGAAAGGATGGAGCCTCTGAGTCCAAGATGATTGCTGCGCCTTGTGGTAAGGGGGAGCCTACCTTGACCGTCAGAGCAGTCCTTGACCTGGGGGTCAATACCTTTGTTGCGTACGCACAAATTTCAATCCCGCTAATGGGATATTCCATGTCTGGGTCCATGGGAAGCCTACATCCATCACCCAAGACGATTCTCTCTTGTTCGAAGTCGAACTCAATTTTTCCAAGTCTTCTCATAACGTCTGTTCCTAACAAGACCAAAACAGGGCAATTATCTTGCACATTTACCACAGAACTTATCTTCTCTCGACCAATTTTTAGCCTTACATTTCCTGTAGCTTGAAAATTTAAGTCTCCTGAGAGAGCCTGGGCAGGTTGACCTTTGAAGGGTTGAAAATCCACTGAAGGGAGACTTTTTGCCATTTCTGTTGAAATGATGGAACACGTTGCTCCAGTATCAAATAACGCTTTGACGAACACATCTTCAATTTTAATAACCCCAACACAACGATAAGAATCATCCGTCTGTAACATATTTACTTTATGTTTTGATTTTGCTAAAGCTTTTTCCTGCCGTTTAAACCTTTTTTTAACCCTTTTTACACACAACATACAAAATAGAAACATTAATATTGGACACAAGACAAGACACAAACTTTGTTTTCCTATTTTTAACAGAGTCTTAAACTGCCCCGCACGCACGCCGGTTACTAAGATTAGGAATAATACTAAATAACAGAGTATTTTTAAGAACCTATACTTACAATCCTCCCGAGGAAAGGATGAGCGCTCATATTTGGGAAAACCAACGTCCCATCGCCGACAATCGAACATTGGGTGCATAATTTTGCGGGTTTCCGCTGTGCAACAATGTAACCCAATCCACGGCTCGCGAGGGCGAATAAAATACGGGTGCGGCCAAATTGGCGGCCAGGGCACTTTGCCATGCGGAATTAAATCAAATGGCACCGTATGCTGGGTAACCGGAAATGGTGCCGCCATGTCCCTCCATATGTCAGGCAGTTGGCCGGGTGGCGGGGGAGGATCCCTTTCTGGAGGGCGAGCCGCTCTTTGCCTCAGGGATGCAAAACCCGTTTCTTCAGTTGTTTGTCCACCCTGTCTTTCTGTTGATGAAGACGGTTGCCTAGGGGCTGGAATCATTGGGACTGCTATCCCAACCGGACGTCCGTATGCATCAATATCATGCCCGAAGGGGCGGCTGACGTCTTCCGGTGGAGGTTCCATATGGATTTCTACATGGCTTTCAGTGGGGGCATTGGGGTCTCGTGCCTGGGCCAACATTCCTTCTTCCGGCGGAGGGGAGGTTACTGGAGGGGCGACTTGATAGAGATAAGCCGCAATGTCTTCTTGGGACTCCACCTCAAAAAATGTCTCTAGTGTGAGAGGTCGCAGAGGATCTGCTTGGACAGGCTGAGGAACTTCATCATAGCCTGGGACTGGCTGGGCTCCAAAAGGGAGCCCGGGAATGGGGTGGGGTCTACGTTGGCGTCCTTGACAAAGGGAAGGGGAGACAGGTGGGGGCTCAGGGGTGGGAGCGTGCTGCACAGATGTCCCTGCCGCAGTTTCTTGTGAAGGGGAGATCCGTACCGTCGCGGGAGGCGTGCTTCCTTGCTCAACCCCTGGGGAGAGCCCTCTAAACTCGTCTTCCAAATTTTGGAGACTTTCTTCCCAAGTTGGACCGGTCAGGACGGGACGAGGCCTGGGATGAGCAAACCCGGGCATTGTCGTTGGTGCCGTCCGAAGACCTAATCCAGTGCCCATGCGAAAAGAACTAGGAGTAGATTGGTTCATCTCTCCTGATATGTTTGCGCCACGCAGGGGGAGGGACAATTCATCATCATCTTCTTCCTCTTCCTCCCAATTTTGGGGTGGAGCCTCTGACTGTGTAGGGGGATTTTCGAGACGTCTGCACTCTCGTTCTTTCTTTCTTTGCCGCCGTCTTTTTCACGCCGCTCTTTGAGCCGCGGTCCGTTGTCTCGGTTCAAAAGGGGAGGGGGGGGTTTTTTAGGGGGGGGTCCGGGGCCGCTCTCTGCTTCTTTTCTTGGCGCCGTCTACTCTTTTTTCTTTTTTTTTTTTTTTTTTTTTGTTTTTTTTTTTTTTTTTGTCTCTCCTCCCTCTTTCCGTCTTTCCTCCTCTCTCTGCCTTGCTTCTTGCTCCTCCCACTGCTGTCTTTCTCGCTCTCAACGTGCCAGTTGCTCTTGGGTAAGAAATGGTTCATTTGCTCTTTGCCTTACGAAACGAGTAGGGAGGGGCGCTTCCTCCGGGGTGGACGTCGCTAAAGGGGGTAGGGATTCCCGTTTGAAAATCTCAGGAGGAACATGTGCCGTACTTTTAACAGAGGGGTCGCGTGCCGTTTTGGGAGTGATGACGATTTTTTTAGGCGCTATGTTTTTGCCATTTTTACTGATTTTTGATGGGGGCTGAGCCTCTTCCGTCTTTGACGTTTTGACTTTTGGGAATCCCTTTTCTACTCTTAGGGGGGGGGATCCTCTGCCACCAATGCCTGACTTTCGCATGCAGTTACAGCTTGTTCAGTGGGTACCGAATCCACTGACTCAGTGTCTGTGTCTCGTGCCAACCCTGGCCTACCCTGAGAAAATTTACAAACTCTGCCCCTACCGCGAGGCTTAACAGGTGCCTTTTCCGCTGATTCCGCCATTTTAGCAAAATTCTTTAGCGACGCTGATACGGTACAATCTGAAACAACCCTTGCTATAAGATGTACACCAGGTTTATCATTGTACACTCCCCTTGTTCCTGTGAACAGAGGGGTTACTTGGGGTAACCTACACAATAAGTCGCCTGACTCAAACATCCTGGGCTGTCCTGGCGCTTTTGTGAGAGCAAAGGACGCCCCAAAGGCTGTGCTTCCCCTTTTGCCAAATCCTGCGGTCGGTACTTTGCTGATACTCCCAGAAGACAACTGAGGATGTAAGTCCTTAACGACTACCTTAGAGGGGGGAATCCTGTTGTCCGCCTCCTCTTGCGTAATCTCTGGGGAATGAGATTTCGGATACCAAGGGGGTGCGTCAACATTCATCCTTGGGGACGGCACCACACTAACATTACATACCGCAGTCGCACATACGCGTTTATTAATATTAGAAATTAAAAAATTGGCAGAAGCCCACGATAGTTCGTTTTGGGGGGATCCACCACCCTGACTCGCAGCAGGGCCGTTCCACTGATCCATCAGCATTGGCATACAGGGTTGATTATTACCACCGTTTTGGTTTTGTTGCACAAAATTTTGGTTGCCGTTTTTACCATTGTTATTATTACAACGACCAGTGTTATTATTAAAACGCCTATTATTATTATTTTGGTAATTATTATTACGCTGAAAATTGCCTTGCTGATTACGACCTGTGGAACGTGGGGGGTTATTATTGCCGTTTTTGTCTGGAAAATCATGCGCAAAATGCCCTGCCCTCTTACAGTAATTGCAAATTGGTGATCCACCGGCTGTCCACCGCTCCGGGTCATGCGCATTGGCGCGTCCCGAGGCGCGGGACATGGAATTTTGGGGGGGTCGACTACCCTCTTCCCGGGAAACAGGTTGGGCTAGGTCCCTCCTCTCAGGGGAGCCATTTGAGCGATTAAAAACACGATTTTTGTCCTGCTCTCGAGACTGCTGACGGTCTTCTCCAACCTCAGGTTTTGGGTTTGGGTTGCAGACCGCCAGTGCCATCTCGCCCTTTTTACCTTCCAGCAGAAGTGTTTCTGCTTCCATAGCTAACCGGACTGCTTTAGTGAATGACTTGGGCCTTTCCCGGAGTCCAAACTTTTGCTTTATCTGGGGGAGTAGTCCTGTCCAAAACAGTCTTGTCCTGAGCTGCTCAATCGATCCTTGGGGCCTATCTGCTGTTGTCTCTAACCTAGAAGCTTCAGTTAATAATTCAATTTGCCTAGCGTAATCAGTTACGCTCTTGTTTTGCCTTTGTGTCCATCTATACAGGATATCCATGGTGGATCGGACCATCCTTTCCAATTCTTGCGTAAGGGCCCGTACCACTTGTGTATAGTCATTCCGGATATACAGGGAAATGGACTTGTAAGCTGTTGCGGCTGCTCCTTCAAGGTAACCGTGGAGTACACCCGCACAGTCCCTTACTGAAATGCCAGAAGATAAACACATTCTATTGAATTTATCTAACCACATACTAAAGGGTTTGGATCTGTCCTCTCTCTTAAAAATACCCACTTGAAAAGGTGTTTTTAAAGCTGTTTTGATACGAGGCGGCCGAACCTCCCAATGAACCTGGAAGCATCTGCTTGATGACGAATTGCTACTACAACGCGATTGTTGTCGTCTTATTGGCTTCAGGGTCGAATCGGTAGAGTCGGACGACTCTGACCCAGATGAACTTTTACCAGAGCTAAATTTTTTTACGGTTTTTTTATGCCCCCTTTGGGAATGGGGTGAGCCTCTCCCTTGGGACCTGTCCCGGGGGAAACCCTCCTTTTCCACGGTTATTTTTGAAGGTAGCTTGGTGGGAACTGTCTTTTCCATCATCAGCATCTTTATACAGTCCGTCAGGGAATCCAGCTTTTTCAGCATTGACTCTATAGCTGTCGAGGTCTGGAGCTCTGAAACGTTCAAATTTTCGGCCACAGCCGTATTAATTTTCTGGGTTGGTGCTTTTGAAGCTGCTTGTGCAATGAGTCGACTCAGCTGGGTTGGTTCCGCTTCCAAAAGGTCTAAGTCTCAGGGGGTTAGTGAGACCGGTGTTTGCGAAAATTTTGGCACATTAACCGTAGGTGCCAGTGGTTCGGGTAATCCAGGGAGTAAAGTAGACGTCCCCGGTTCACCTTCACCTTTTTGCGAGAAATTACCGTTTTGACCTTGTGGGAAGCTCCCCTCCGCCCACTGAGTTCGCTCAAAATGCTCTTGATGCTTAATGTGGGGGTGATAAATGTGGGGGGGAGGAATCCACGGGGGGTCCAAATCCTGCGCTGATTCGGATGATTCCCCTTCGGATTCTAAGTCTGTCTTACGCAGTCTTTCCTGACGTTTTAATTCAGCCATTCGTCGGTGTCCATACAAGCGATTCCTCAAGGTTTGAGAACCCAGAGTTGCCTCTGGATCCTTGTCCCTTGTCCCTTCTGACGAATCAGAAGTGACCGAAACCCACTCATATCGCTTAGTCGCGGGCACAATATGTTCTTTTCTTGCTTGAGAAACCAGGTCAGCTTCGCTATTCAGCGCTCCGACCTTTGAATCTTGCCGAGGCGGTCCCTTCACCTGCGTAGCCGGGGCCTCGACATCTAGTTTCTGACTTTTATCCCCGAAGAATTCAGCCATAGTTACAATTGTTCAAGAACAATTATAACTTTGTCTAAATCAACGGAGGGTAGTGCACAAATTTCTGGGGGGGTAACCTAAAAACTCAAGCCGGAACGTACTTCCTAGGTACACTACCTGCCAGAATAAACACCACATATATGAAAAAAAAATAAATAATTTATATACGATAAGAAATAAAAACGACTTAACTCTCTGTCCGCTTTCTTTCCCAGATGGGTGATCCCTACCGCTGCCGGTATTCAGGCTTTTAATCTCAAAGCCCCGTTATTGGCTCCAGAAATGTAGCGCCTAAATTCGGCAAGGGATCAGCTGCGGTGCACATTTGTCCGCCTAGGAAAGATTAGAACAGAGGAGTTAGAAAGTCTATCACTTACGCCCTAGCGGGCTTTTGCTAGTCGCTGCGAAGTTCGGTCTTTGGCACCAGCCAGGTAAAGGTAAACTCAGTCGGATCCGTTATTAAGTTAGTAATTAGTACCTATAGTTGACGAGAGCTAAGTGGGGGTTAACCGACTGAGCTATCGTCTAAACTGCCAAACGCGTATTTACAGTATTTAAGTTTATTAGCGGCCAACCAAGGTATTACCGGGCCAGTACACGTTACACAAAAAAGTTTGGTAAGCCTATTTTACGGGACGGCACCTGAGGGGACTTTACTTAGCCTAATGCGTTACCTATAAAAATATTATAAATTTTACTATGTTGATTGTGCTTAGCCTGGGCGGTAACTTAACTAGAAATAGGGGCGCTTTTAGGTTAGCCGAAGCTGCGGGCGTTGAAGGGGGAATACAAAAATGTGGCTTAAAGCCAAGTAAACACCGGTTTTTAGTAATTTTGGCACGTTTTTGCGGCAACTACATAAAAAACCTACGCGGAGGCAGACTGGTAAAGACGGTGTGGGTAACCCAAAATACTAACCCTTAAGTTAAAAAGGGCCTTAGCTTAAGAAAGGGGGGAATGGGGAAAACCTAAACCACCACTAACTTAAGGGGAACCCTATTTAAACTAAACTTAAGTGTCTATAAAGATAATCTTACGGAGCTAGTGCTGACTAGCTCTGACTTAAACGGACCGACTAAGCCACGGTGGGCCATTTTACCTGGGCTGAACTACAATCGTTATTCCACCAATCTGCAAGTATTAGCTGGACGACTAGGGGGGAATAAACCGCAATTGGATCAGGATATAAAAATTACTAACTTCGCATCATACGCTAGTTGGCGCGGTTTCTCTGAAGGGGGGCTCGAAGAATCGCCAAGAGTTCCTCCATAAATTTGTTGATTTACCAGGGGGGGAATAAGGGGAGCCGAATACGAACACTAAAAATATGTCGGCCGGTTATAGTGCAACCAGAGCCGACTCGGCTCTTACAGGGAGACACAAAACCAACCCCGGACAACCTAGGGGGCAGGTAAACAGTTAATGAAAACGGAGGGTTCCTTTTCGGAACCCTCTTTCAAAAATGGCGCAAAGTTTTCCCGAAAACTCTCCTAGCGGTTGGAGAGGTGGTCGAGTCGAGTCAAAGAAACCAAAATAAACTGACTTTTTAGCGAAACCGCGCCACTTATATATGCGGAATTTTAATAACAAAAAGCCAGGTGTTTGTATTTTGCAACACGCTGTAATCCCCACTCCCGTCAACCGGCTACTTGCTGATTGTTTACTCATTTTGCTCGCCTCTGCAAAATGAGGAGCCTAAAGTAGAATTTTGAGCGCCCTGCGGAGCGTAAAGTACAACCACCTTTTCACCGCCGACTTAGTCGGTTTGTAAGTGAGGCGAGCCACTCGGGCGTGAGAACGACGAGCTGCCTGTGCAGCTAAGGGAAGGGAATGGAAAATATTTAATAATTACACGGGAGGCAAAGGGGCGCCCGGGGAAAAAGGGAACCAATGCACGGCGACACTTTTGCATCACAATAATTATTATTATTTTTATTATTTTTATTATTATTATTATTATTATTATTATTATTATTATTATTATTATTATTATTATTATTATTATTATTATTATTATTATTATTATTATTATTATTATTATTATTATTATTATTATCATTAATATTATTATTATTACTATTATTAATATTACTATTATTATTACTATGATTAATATTATTATTATTATAAATATTATTATTATTATTATTATTATTATTATTATTATTATTATTATTATTATTATTATTATTATTATTATTATTATTATTATTATTATTATTATTATTATTATTATTATTATTATTATTATTATTATTATTATTATTATTATTATTATTATTATTATTATTATTATTATTATTATTATTATTATTATTATTATTATTATTATTATTATTATTATTATTATTATTATTATTATTATTATTATTATTATTATTATTATTATTATTATTATTATTATTATTATTATTATTATTATTATTATTATTATTATTATTATTATTATTATTATTATTATTATTATTATTATTATTATTATTATTATTATTATTATTATTATTATTATTATTATTATTATCATCATCATTATTATTATTAATATTACTTAAAATACATATTTCTTCATCGTTCACACTATTTCTTCATCTTCATCGTTCATCTTATTCTTCTTCTTATTTTTTATTTTAAAAAATATAATTTAATTGTCTGTAGTGCAGAACCGCCACACGGCGATTTAGATCCAGAAACTTTAGACTAAAAAATTTATTAAAATGAAAGTTCATATATAGATTAACAAAAAAACTGAAATGGAGCTCCTGATTTCTTAAAAGTGGTGTTTTTTCCCGTTACTTTACTTATAGGTGCAAAAATTGCTCACTAGGTATAACGATTTATGTTACAAATTATACACTAAAAAAACGACTACACCTTGATTGTTAATATTGGTGCCATATTAGTCGAGATATTGCGTTTTTCGTACAAAAAACCTGCGATTTTTTCCTAAAAAACACCAAACGACGGCAGCGATTTTATGAAGTTTGCCTAACCTAAAAGTTTTTTTCCTTCACTTTGTATTTTTAGCAAAAAATCCGAGGTTTTTTGTACGAGAAACGTAGTATCTCGACAAATACTGCACTAATTTTAACGATCAAGGTATAGAATTAAGGTAGAAAGTAGCCACTTCTTTAAGTGCATAATTTGTGACGTAAATCGTTATACCCATTGAGGTACGGGGTCTTTATAGCCACAAGCAAGGAACTTATAGCCATTAATATTTTTGGAAACTTGGAGCCATGAACAATGGAAGCTTGGAGCCTTCGAGGAAAAATCGGTTTGGGGTTAGATTTAGGTTTCGCTTAGACTTCGGGACACGTTTTAGCGATTTTTATTTTTGGCTCCAATTTTCCAACTTACGGCTCCCAGGTTAGATACTTCCTATAGACGGCTGTGAAATCAAGGTTCTCTTATAATACAGCGAATTAATACAAGTATTTGGCTTTTTCGACTGCCTGTTAAATAACAAACTCTATAAGTTTTATATCGATCTGAGCGAAAATTTTTTTTTATATTTTCCGAGATTTTGTGCCATCTTCATAAATTATTTGCTGGCTTTTTTTTTTATTATTTCAACTTCAAGTTTTGAAACCTTTTATGAATTTAATCTGCACTGTGGCCATTCTCTACTGCTCTTTTGGGTCAGTTATTGCTCAGTTTTCCTAATGGCAAGTTGCGGAATTTGTGACTTAGTAATCTCATCAAAAGTCAAACATACCGACAGGTGCAAGTTTTGCGTGAATTCTTTTCATATTACCTCCATCACTTGCAGTAATTGCTACTTAAAGCTTCAGGCTCTTTCCAGCGCGTTTGAAAATTTTTCAGCTCGCGTTGACAGCTTGGAATCTGCACTCGCCGCCTCGTCAAATCCTGATTCTGATAGTGACGCGCAGATGAACAAGAGTTTGACGACAATCAAGCCTCCTTTACAACTAAGAAGTCCCTGGCCAAAACAGGAAAAAGCGATCAATTTCGCCTGAGACTGTTAAAAGCATAATTCGTCCTATCGTCAAAAAAGGAACAGAGCGGAAAACTAACAAGAAATTTCTTGTAGTTAAGAATCTGTCAGAAGGCGCTAAAGTGGCCGATGAATGGAATCAAGTATACCGTTTGCTTTCAGCTGTTTATAATGGGGCCTCCTCGCGGAAGCTATGCAAAATTTTTCGTATTGCAAGGAAGTCTCAAGAATTTGTGGAAGCTGAAATTTGAACGGTCGGCTATCCACGATGAGGTGCTTAAACGCAGCGCACTGCTAAATTCCGCCAAGAGTTTTCAAGAATTTACATACGCCCAAGCTTCACTTATCAAGAAAAAAAGCATATAGTCCAGTTATATTGCGAAAAAGACCGTTTGGGTATAGGCACCTTGTACTGGAACTCGGTTTATACATGAAGTATGCAATATACATAAGTTTCACTCTACGGAATGGATAATTACCGTATCTCTTAATTGTCTTTTGTAGTATGCTGATCAACGGATCAAAAGCACGCGAAATTTTAATCGGTTGATCTGCATACTACGAAAGATAAGTTAGGAGATACGGTAATTATTCATTATGGTGACGTTTATGTATATTGCATACTTCATGTATAAACCGAATTCCAGTGCAAGGTGCCTATTGAATCGCATTTTATTCTGCGTGATGGTCAGCCTGAAAATTGACGAGTAGATCCTAAGAACCAGTCTCATAAGTCTTTCAAATTGAATATTCAGCCGAAGCAGAATCAATTTTGACACTGTTACGCAGCCAGTAGTGCCACGTTTGGAGTTTAGTTGCGTTTAAAGATTTGCGTTGTAAGTATTTTAACGCGCGTAGTACTGTAAACAAACTCTATGAGTTTAATGCAATTCTTAACGAACACGAATTTGATTTGATTTTAATTTGCGAAACCTGGCTAAATCTTTTTTTACTCTCTTTTATGTTCTGATAAAAATTATCAAATATATAGACATGACCGTGAATTCAAGCAAGGTGGCGGTGTAGCCATATTAGCCAAGTCTTTTTTAAAAAATTAGTCCTGTTAATGTAAACAATAAATTTATTAATCTGGAAGTGTTGCATTAAATATACACGGAAAGGACTGTAATTTACGCTTAGTATGTCAGTACCGTCCTCCTTGTTTTCTTACCGTCCTCCCTGTTTTCTTTCACGTGAACTCGAACTCTAAAAAGTGACTATGATGTGCAAATTAAATACCTTATTATCATCTGTTAATTATGCTTGCGTTTTTATTGGTGATTATAATTTTAGTGGCATTGACTGGAGTGGTTCATTTCCTTCACTAAAAAAACAAGATAAATTATAAGAAATATTTTTAGACTCCTTTTTTTAATTAATTTTTCCAAGTTTATTGATTTTGCAACCCATATTGGTAGAATCACACTTGATTTGTTAATTTCTAATGAACCTAGTATAATTTCAAATATTCAATTTGTTGCAATGTGGGAGACTAAAGCTAAAGTCTTCCAGGCTGAAATTAAGGGCGTAACCGCTTTCCGCCAGGAAGAAATAAACAATAAACCCCCCAGCGAGAAAATAAAAAAAAAGTTTTCAGCGGTTATGTAACCAATTATTACTTAGTTGCGTCATGTGTTTCTCTGCACGTGATATTTTCTCAAAGAACGAGTGGTTACTTTACCACTCATTTATTTTCACCCTGATAGAATTCATCTTTAGTATATTTTATATTTTTATTTTATTACCAAAGCTGATTCAAGACACAAATTATTAAACATAAAACTATATACACATGACTAGTAATCGTTCCGGAGAGCCACAGAGATTATCAACAGTAACCAACTAACCAATATTCTTCTTTTTACACCCTTTTAGTAAACCTTAATCTGTTTTTTGTTTGCATAATAATCTCTTTTTATCGGCGGAACGCTTTTTATTCTTTAAGGTTCTGCTGGGTCACTTCGCGAGCAGCCCCCCACCTGGCTGTCACTTCAGAGGCTTAACTATTGCATGGGATTAGGTGCTTTTTTGTACTTTTTGTGAAAAAAAAACTCTTATAAAGTTGTTTAGCTATGTCTTTATTTTAATGACACCATTGAATGTTTATGAAACTAAATTATATTATTAGAAGTTTAATTTAATTGTTAGGACTGTTTTCTTTGCTGTTCACACTCCTCCTCTTTTTATGATTGGCTGTCCCGGACAATATACTTTACAAAACTGCTTAAAAATACAAATTGATAAAAAACTATAGGACAAAATAAATCTCAACAAAAAATGAAAACAAGGCGAGCTCCTG